>JAIUZE010072212.1:0-17562 GCA_022085475.1 Heliosperma pusillum | reverse complement strand
TTTCTCAGTCTGAAAAGAGTATGAAACTGTTTATCTAATACATGTCATTGCAGATCTTCATTCCTCTCATCCTTGAGAAGCACTTTTTTTGTGCTTGTATAAATTTCATTTCAAAGAAGGTTGATTATCTCGACAACAAACAGTACTATGCCAGGTCGCGAAAAGTAAAGATGGCAAGGATAGCTGTAAGTCTCCTCTACTTTTATACTAATTATTGACTTAAATGATTTAAACAGTCACTACAGTAACGATGTTACTTTTTTATGTTAGACAAATATTATGGGCAAGTTTTTGATCCAGCTTGGTATTGAAAAAGGTTCTGAAGTGGAAAGTTACCCAATTCATAACGTCAAGTTCAAATGGCAGAACAATGACTATAACGTGGACTGCGGCTGCTTCATGATGTTGCACATGATGTTCTACACGGGGACAGTCTTTGATTGTGGCGTGAATGACGCACAACAAAGAATACTGTACCGTGCTGAAATATGTGCGACACTGGTCCTTAGTGACTTGAACGAATCGCGGGATGACGTTCTCACTAAAATTTTAGAATTCAACAAAACAAGGGGGGAGGTGAAGGAAAAACTGCTGCACCAAAGGAAGGAGGAAGAGGTGATGTTGTTGGCTCTAGAGACAGTTGAAGCAGCAGTTATGTTGGCAAAGGAGGAACGTGGTGAGAAGGAGATTTGTTCATGTATCAAGGGGGTGAGGAAGAAGCCGGTTGCTCATAAACCCTCGAAAAAGAAGGTTACTTTTAAATTACCTGAAGTAGGCGAGGAGGTAAAAATGAAATCCCTTGATGATGCTGATATGGGATGTTCTCTAGACTGTAGTCCTATTGACAATGACTTATTCCTAGTGTCTGAATTTATGAGAATAAATCAGACACTATGGTCGACCACATCTAATCTCAGAAGGGAGGTACTTGATTATGCATTCATCAATGATGACTATCCGGAGAAAAGGTATCAAGTATTTTTTAATTGTGGACTATTACTTTAGCTTAAAATCCACCAGTTGCAATGTTGTTACTGTAACACTGGTACTGTTACACTGTGACGGTAACCCTTTTGACTGTGTAGAATATTGACTTATCTCGTCTATGATGTAACAGTGAACCCCTCGCTGTCTTTAGAGGAACAATGAAGTTAACAAGAGAAGATCTCCTCTCGGTACAGCCAAAATTTCATACAAAGGAGATTGTGGTAGAATGTTGGTCTCTCCTCTTAAATCAAATGAAGTACAGCAGAACACGCTCGCGCGTGAAGGCTCCAGTTTCACTGTACTTTGGAATACTTCACATGGTAAGCCTTTCGTTTAACACGTTTTGTTCAAGCCAATTCGAAAATATGGTGTAACAACTTAAAATTAATCTCTGTTTTGTGATACAGAATCTTTTAAATGCTGTGATGCAAGAGGAAAGTGACCCAGAAGAACTGGTAACAGAATTGTATGAATATTGGGAGAATTTTTTAAAGTTGTCAAACAGGGTAACTGGCATACTTGACGCTGACCTCATTTTCTTTCCTTGTAAAGCCGACAATCACTACTTTTGCGTCTGTATTAACTTTGTTAATGATGAGGTTAGTGTCCTCGACAATCAATCATATGCAGAATGGGAGTCCTCGAAAACTTATCAGATTGCAAAGGCAGTAGTAAGTCCATTGAGAATTTTGCCTTATTTTTTCAATAAATTTTTAAGGTAACGGTTTTACACCGTAAAAATTTGATGGACTTTTTTTTGTTTTCAGACTTCTTGCTTAGTTGACTATATGGACAGTAATGGCGACCAGAGGGTAGAAGATTTGATCCATTTCGATGTTGTAAATGTTAAGTTTGAGTGGCAGTCACGGATTTCCAATGATGAAGAGTCGGCATGTTTCCTTATGATGACTGTTGCCAACTTTATGGGACTGACGTTTCGATTTAAACTTGAAAGCAAGTTAGCTCGTCGGGCATATTGTGCACAAATAGTTGGGTGTTTGCTATTAGCTGACATCAATGAAATAAGGACAGAGTTGTTGGAAGCTGTGCAGGTTTTCAAGGGAAAAAAGAAGATTATTTGGCCTGACCTACAAGTAAGGAGAAAAGCTCTTAAAGAAAAGAAAGGTAACACAACTGAAGATGAACAGGAGGACAGAGATGAAGAGGTTCAGGAGGCACCGAAAAAGATCAACACCGAGTTGCCTATCCTTCGTCCTAGATTCATAAACAAGTGATGATGTTGTGTTTTTATTATGAACAATGTGAATGTAAAACTATTACTACGTTGCTGTATTTTCATTATGAACCTTGTGTCTTTTTTACAGTATGCTTGTAATACTGTCTATGTAACACTGTTACAGTAGCTGTAAAACCTTATGTATGTGACAATGATTTTAATATAGTAGTATTTGTGTTTGTTAAAACGCAATTACAGTATTTTGTTTTTGTTAGTTGCACAACAAATTATCATCTCAATTAAAAGTGCTAAGATTAAGAAATATTTGGGTGACTTGTTAACTGAAGATCAGGTGTATTTAAAATACGTATTAGAGATTTGTTCTAAATTATAATGATTCATGTTACTGTATCAATGTGACAGTTACAGTAGCGTGCACGTAATACTGTAACTGTCAGTTTATTTTTTTTTTTAATCATTGTGAATAGCAGTTTAAATGCAACGTGGAGAGCAGTTAATTGAAACATGAGCAGTTAATTGCAACGTGGAGAAGGTAAGATGAACAGTTTATTGAAAGGTTAACCATTTGAATTACAAAACAAAACTGTTTATATTCCAAAAACACTATAAATACTCTCATAAGTTTTCAGTTTTTTAACATTCCTCTAAAAAAACAAATAAAGCCAAAAAAAGAAACAAGAAGTTTTTCTTACTTGCAAAGGTTTCCATTCTTTTTTTTGTTCTTTTAGTTAAAATATTTCGAGTGCCTTATATGCACTAATTTACCTTGCTAACTGTTTAATGACTCTTATTTAATCGTTTTAATCGTGTCTAACTGTTTTAATAACCTTGCTAACTGTTTTAATCGTTTTCATATTACTGTAATGGCGTTACTTTAGTAACAATGCTACAGTTATGTTTTTTATAATTTATTTTGTGTTCACTGATGCAGAAAGAAGGCGTCCAAAAAATGGATCAGATACAGAAAATGCTTGCAGATACCCAATTCGACCTAAAAGAAGCAGTTGGTCAAAGAGATGCATTTCATGAGGAACTTATCCTAGCCCTTGCTAGGCTAGAAGAAATTGAAGAACGTGAAGAAGCGCTTTACCAAAAATTCGAGCAGATGAAAAGAAAGAATGAAGATAATGAAGCGCATCTGAAATTTTTGGAGGCTGAGAAAGTCTCTATTGCTAGGCAACTAGAAATAGCAAAAGACAACAAATACAACGAAGCTGATATGGATCGCCATTTTCTTCTAGGTGTTACTGCTTTAAGGGAGGCATATACTAAAGCCAACCCTTCCATTTATGTAGATTGGCCTGTGGTTGTGAAGGCTATGGAAATGATGGAGGGTTACAAAAAAAGTCTTAAGGAAGAACTGCTAGAAGGTGAAAGCAGTGTCCATGGTCCTGTCAACAAACGCCCCAAAAGGGCCTAAGTAATGTTGTTACAGTTTTAGGGTTAAGTAAGGCTAAGGGTTTATTTCATTTTATGTTCCAAGTAAAAAACTATGTTTCTTTTGTTTGTTTGTAATTTCATTTTATGTTCCAAGTAATGTTGTAATTTCCTAAGTAATGAAATTTGCTTTTTTTTATTAATCAGATTAATGCTAATATTGATTGTGCGAGAATTTATGAAAAAGAAACACTAATGAAGTGCCAGTAACAGTAATAAATATACAGTATGCGTGATACAGTATCAACATTTATGACTGCAACGTCGCATTTAAAAGCAAACTATCCTAAAGACAACAAACAATAGTATAAAGATGGTACAGTCATTTGATAATATTGTCATTCATTTAAGAGGGGAACATCGTATTTAAAACGGAACGGAAAAGGGTTTAGGGTTGGATTAGGCGTCACCGCTTCGCGGAGCCGCCTAATCCAACCCTAAACCCTTTTCCTTATAATACTAATTCGTAATGCAAAAGCAAAAACTAAACCCTAGGAGGGGACGAGTGATACCCTGTCGTGGCCGACATTAAAAGAGTGTAATGACTAACCTAAAACGAGGACGGAAAAGGGTTTAGGGTTGGATTAGGCGTCACCGCTTCGCGGAGCCGCCTAATCCAACCCTAAACCCTTTTCCTTATAATTAATAGTAATTCGTAATGCAAAAGCAAAAACTAAACCCTAGGAGGGGACGAGTGATACCCTGTCGTGGCCGACATTAAAAGAGTGTAATGACTAACCTAAAACGAGGACGGAAAAGGGTTTAGGGTTGGATTAGGCGTCACCGCTTCGCGGAGCCGTCTAATCCAACCCTAAACCCTTTTCCTTATGATGAGGACGGAAAAGGGTTTAGGGTTGGATTAGGCGTCACCGCTTCGCGGAGCCGCCTAATCCAACCCTAAACCCTTTTCCTTATAATAGTAATTCGTAATGCAAAAGCAAAAACTAAACCCTAGGAGGGGACGAGTGATACCTTGTCGTGGCCGACATTAAAAGAGGGTAATGACTAACCTAAAACGAGGACAGAAAAGGGTTTAGGGTTGGATTAGGCGTCACCGCTTCGCGGAGCCGCCTAATCCAACCCTAAACCCTTTTCCTTATGATGAGGACGGAAAAGGGTTTAGGGTTGGATTAGGCGTCACCGCTTCGTGGAGCCGCCTAATCCAACCCTAAACCCTTTTCCTTATAATAGTAATTCGTAATGCAAAAGCCAAAACTAAACCCTAGGAGGGGACGAGTGATACCCTGTCGTGGCCGACATTAAAAGAGGGTAATGACTAACCTAAAACGAGGACGGCAAAGGGTTTAGGGTTGGATTAGGCGTCACCGCTTTGCGGAGCCGCCTAATCCAACCCTAAACCCTTTTCCTTATGATGAGGACGGGAAAGGGTTTAGGGTTGGATTAGGCGTCACCGCTTCGCGGAGCCGCCTAATCCAACCCTAAACCCTTTTCCTTATAATAGTAATTCGTAATGCAAAAGCCAAAACTAAACCCTAGGAGGGGACGAGTGATACCCTGTCGTGGCCGACATTAAAAGAGGCTAATGACTAACCTAAAACGAGGACGGAAAAGGGTTTAGGGTTGGATTAGGCGTCACCGCTTCGCGGAGCCGCCTAATCCAACCCTAAACCCTTTTCCTTATAATAGTAATTCGTAATGCAAAAGCCAAAACTAAACCCTAGGAGGGGACGAGTGATACCTTGTCGTGGCCGACATTAAAAGAGGGTAATGACTAACCTAAAACGAGGACAGAAAAGGGTTTAGGGTTGGATTAGGCGTCACCGCTTCGCGGAGCCGCCTAATCCAACCCTAAACCCTTTTCCTTATGATGAGGACGGAAAAGGGTTTAGGGTTGGATTAGGCGTCACCGCTTCGCGGAGCCGCCTAATCCAACCCTAAACCCTTTTCCTTATAATAGTAATTCGTAATGCAAAAGCAAAAACTAAACCCTAGGAGGGGACGGGTGATACCCTGTCGTTGCAATATGAACGTAGACGAGAAAACTGATATTGTTACTATAACAAATCTTGGTACGTAGAAAAATATATGAGTCTTTAACAGCGTGTACTGCAGTTGAACAGAACTACATTGTTCCAAATTCAATTTATTGAATCGTAAGTAACTGTAACAAGGTGAACTGTAACAGCTTAACTGTAACAACATTACAGTATTGTACTACTTCTTTGTTGTAGTTGATTTTGCTGCAGCTTCATCAGCAATGCGAAGAGGACAAGTTCTTTTGTCATGGTCAGATTTTTTATTGCAGTACGCACACAGTCTCTTTGGTTTTGCTGCCTTTGCAATGGATTGTTCTTTTGCCGAGGTCAATCTTTTTCCGCTACCCTTGTTGTGTGCTTTTATTGGTGGCAGAACAGTTATCTCGGATGAGGCAGTGCAACCCAACAACATCTCAATTTCTTGTTCTTTTGTAAGTTGTGGAGCATTAAACGAGAATTTCTCCCGGAACTAAACAAGAACTGTAGCTAACTCATCCATGTGATCATCTTCCAAAGTATTGAGAACGTTAACTGTTGCATTGAATTCTGCCCAAAGTTTCCACAAATTAGTCTTACCAGAGTGAGCCATATCAGAATCCTTGATGATATTACCATTGGAATCAAACCTGTATTTGAAACAATAAAAATTTGTTTACGTTAACATGTTACTGTAAGGAATAATAACATTACACAGGAAAATGAAACTGTAACATTGAGAATTTGTAACATGTTACTGTAAGGAATAATAATATTAGATGCAAACCTGTCAGGTGAATGAGAATTCTTCGTCCAACGACCTAATATGTACTTGCTTGGGATTTGATTAATTCCTTTCCCGGTGTATGCCCAGATAATATGTCTACAAAGTAATCCGGTTCTTTCGAAAAGTTTACAAGTGCAGGTAGCATCTGTGGTTGAAAGATTGAATTTAACCTGATAAGTTTTGTTTGTTTCAGCATCTTCGACACCAATTATCCTTACATCGCCCTCCTTTGCAAAGTCACTTACACCACATGTTATAGAAGACTTTATTTCCTCTTGAAACACGTAGAACACAGAGTGTGTGTAGATCGCAACAGCATGTTTTTCTAACCGTATCTTCGTTTCCGTGACAGGGAATGAACTGTCACTATCATGATCAGCACACCTTTGATTGTACCGTTGTTGGTCCATGGCAGTTTCGAACCGCATCCAGAATTCCACGAGGGTGCCAAAGTGATTCTCATATCGCTTAAAAAATGAATTGGCACTCTCAGATCTCTGTGTTGTTCGTAATATGCAGCCCATCAGAATGTCACGATGGTAGGCAGGGATCCAACGATGTCGTTCCTCGAACATGGTTTTAAGCCATTTGTTGTCTTGAAGATTGAAATCTGAAATAAGGAGGTGCCATTTCTCCTCAAACTCTGACGGGTCCAAATCAGAGTCCCACACCACAGAATTGAAGCGGGACAAGAAGTCAGTGTCTTTGCAAAGAGCTGAACCCACCTTGTCTGTGACCTTTTCAGTTATATGCCACATACAGTAACGATGGCGAGCGTTTTTGAAAACTGCAGGGACAGCATTTTTTATTCCAAGACACTGATCAGTGATAATGAATTGGGGCTCCTTGTGACCCATTGCATTCATAAATTGCTGAAAAGTCCATGTGAAGGAATCTTCACTTTCATCTGTCAGCAAACATGCACCAAAGAAGATTGATTTTCTGTGGTGATCAACTCCGGTGAATGGTGTAAACACCATGTAATACTTATTTGTGCCGTAGGTGGGATCAAAACTAACGGCATCCCCAAATCGTGAGTAGTTCCGCACTGCAATTGAATCAGCCCAAAAAACCCTTGACAGGCAGTTTGATGCATCAGCTTGATATGCAAAGTAAAATCCTTTTCCAGTGGCTTGTAGCTTTTGAAGACGAGAAAGGAAGAGATCAACATCTCTTTGCCCTATATAGCATTTGATGTCTCGCTGGAAGTTTTTGAAATCAGTCACGGTAGCACCGATATTTTCGTACCCCTTCGCAAACTCTTTACACATTGCAAAAGTCTTGGCAGCCCCAATATTCAGTTTTGAATTGTCCAGAATAAGTTGCTTCTGGAATATGTCAAGTGATCTTGAAAGCTTTTCCAAATCTCGATTAGAAACGGAGGTGAGCCGATGATTATGACATTGACGAAACTCGTCAATTATAGCAGGACCCGTAAGCCCAGCAACAAGTGCAAATCTTAAAGCTGCTTTGCAGCCAATCCTAGTAATCTTGACTTTCCGTTTAACAAACTCACCATTACTGTCGTCATTGACAGTGTCATAACGTAGCCTTTGTTTATTTCCCCTGAACCCTTGACGATTGCAGACAATGAATTTCTGGTATGTTGTACCACCTCTAATAGTTTTGGCAGTGTACAGCCTAGGGGTAAATCCAAATGCTCGAGCATAAACATTATAGAACTCTATACCTGCCTCAAGTGAGGGGAAGATTGTACCAACTGTTGGAGTGAACTTACTCTCAACTACTCTAATCCATTGCTCGCTTCCCTTAGGAGTATGAGAGAGAACAAGTTGATTATCTGATTGGGCAGTGTGATCGTGTTGTACGATTGGTGTCAAATGGACTGTATTGACACTGGTGGACTCTGTAAGGCAAAAGGGAAAATAAAAGATTATTGTCCATGTAAAAACGCAAAAGGTGTGAAAATAGAACAACAAATAACTGATAATACAGCGGTGTTGGTATAGTAACAATGGTACAGTAACGCTGAGATAGTAAGACAATATGTTACGCAAGTGGAAACATTATAGGTAGCAGTGTTTTACAGCAACAACGATACAGTAACAGTATGGTAATGAACTGGTAGACATAATACAGTAACAATGTTACTATTAAAGGCGGAAAAAGAAACAGGATACAGATGGCACGAAAGCAGAAGTGTAAAGAAAATTCATATTTAGAAAGTGTTCGATAAACGTGTGACAGTGTGATGTGAAAAGCAACAAACTGCGAATTCGATTGAACAAAACCGTGATAAAATTGAAAAGCAAAGTAACGAAAATTAAGAAACGTCCTAAACTGCGAAATCATGACAGTGATCATTTAAAAAGAAACTAACAGAAAATGAAGAAATTGAAAATAAGAGCGGAAGGAAGGGAGGAAGGAATATACCTGTAGGTAAGGGGAATTCGCTATAATTTGTTGCCATTGTAGTAATGAAGAAATTAAGAACAGTAAATATGAAAGGAAGATCAAATAGGACGGAAATAAGGAGCGGAAATTGACATGCAAAACGAGGAAACAAAAAGTCGTGCAAAATTGAAAATTGAATTGAGAGTCAATTGCTGATAAATTTGCGATTGAATTAATTTGTGGAAATTGCTGATGATTGAAGAAGAAATTGAATGAATCGGAAATTGAAGTAGTGAGGTTTAATTTGCAGGAGCAGAAGAACTGATGAAGACGTATAACAGAGCAGAAGGACAGCTAGAGAGATGTAATGTAGAGAGAGAAATTGAATATCAATTATGATGAACATAGCTGGTAATTGAGGTATTTATATGAAAGTTATATTATGGGAGATTCAATCTCAGCCACTCATTCATCAAGATCTAATGGTCCTTATTCACGGGACGTACTCACCTAATATATATATATATATATATATATATATATATATATATATAGAGGTGGGTTCAAATGAGTCCCCTTAGTATAATTGAGTCCTTGAGTCCTATTATACACCCTTGGATCTTTGAGTATGGATGGCTGAGATTTAATCCCAAAATATTATACTCTACTGTTTCCAATGCACAATCATTAATCATGCAAATACACATGTTCCCACGTTTGACATTCCCACTCTGAAAACACATTTTCCCACTTTACTGTATCTCTCCTCCTCTTCTCATTTTTCTGATTTTCTCTTCAAACTCTTCGTCTTCCTTACTCCATCTTCATCCTTACTCCATTTTCATCCATAATTCATCCATATTTATCATCCTTACTCCATTTTCATCCATAATTCATCCATATTTATCCATTATAGAGAGTTCAACTTGTTATCTTCATCCTTAATCTCCGGTACATTCATCCCTATTTATCCATATTGTAGTTTTGCATTATTTTTCTTTTTATTAACCAAGTTGAATTTGTTTCGTGTGGTTTTATCATTGTTCGTTTAATTTATTTCGCCATTTTTTATTTTTAATAAGTTGAAGCTGTATCGCCATTTTCTCAGAAGTTTATCAAATTTACTGTATAATGCGTTTCTCCCTTTTTTTGTGTTTCTCCCAATTGCATTACTTGTAATTTAATTGCCCGATATATTTGTAATTGTACATGAAACTTTAAAGTTTGTTATTTGTAACTTTAAACCTGTTTAGTGTAACTCTAGATTTGTGTATTGTAACTGAATTCTGTAGTCCACATTATAATTTTGAATGTTTTTATGAATTTGAAGTTGTGTCGTGTCCTACATGAAACTTTAAAGGTTTTTTTTGTAACTTTAAGCATGTAAATTGTAACTTAAGCATATAGATGTCTGCTTGTAACTTTAAGCATGTATATTGGAACTCTAACTACTATTTATGAAACTTTAGTTCATCAAGGAAAGAAGTGTGTTGTTGACTGCTGTTGTGTCTTGTATACTGTAACTCTAACTAGTTTTTATGAAACTCTAACTACAATTTATGAAACTTTAGTCTATATAGTCTGTAACTCTAATTATTATTTATGAAACTGTTGTTGAATGTTTTTATGAAACTCTAACTAGTTTTTATGAAACTCTAACTACAATTTATGAAACTTTAGTCTAGATATTCTGTAACTCTATTTATTATTCTGTAACTCTAACTACAATTTATGAAACTCTAACTACAATTTATGAAACTCTAACTAGTTTTTATGAAACTCTAACTACAATTTATGAAACTCTAACTACAATTTATGAAACTCTAACTAGTTTTTATGAAACTCTAACTACAATTTATGAAACTCTAACTAGTTTTTATGAAACTCTAACTACAATTTATGAAACTTTAGTTTATATATACTGTAACTATATTTATTATGAAACTCTTATTACTTACTATGAAACTCTAACTACAATTTATGAAACTTTAGTCCATATATACTGTAACTCTATTTATTATGAAACTCTAACTACTTTTTCTGAAACTCTAACTACAATTTATGAAACTTTAGTCTATATATACTGTAACTCTATTAACTGTAACTCTAACTATAATTTATGAAACTTATTTGCTGTTAAGAGTTTTAAAGTTCCATACTAACGTACTAAAGTTAAATTGATAATTAATATTATATATGCGGTATCATTTTTAACGCCTGAAACGAATTGTGTAGGATGCGGTAATGCGCCAAAAGGACAGCAAAGATCAGTCAACCCCCAGCGATACCCAGATTGATAATCTTTTCATCATATGGGACATGTTTATCAAGGGATGTGGTCGTTCGTTTAACACGAACGCAGAACTCTTTTTCATACCAGTTAGTGTCGACGATCATTATGCGTGTGTATGTATCAATTTCAAATCAAAGACTATTGATCTCCTCGATAATCAATATTACCCGGCTTCCAAACAGTCCGACATCGTTGACGTGGCTATTATAATTGTAAGTTTGAATTTCTTTACTTTCCACTGCATTATATTATCAAATTTACAAATTCACTTCACAAATTTTGTTCATTTACCACCCTATAATAATGTATATGTAGGCCGAGGTGTTTAGCGACTACTTGGAGTCCAGGGGTCTGGGAAGGGCAGAAGAGGTCCCTATGTTTGAGAGACGTCAAATAAAATTAGCCTGGCAGGGTCCAAAAGCTAATATAGAGGAGTCCGGCGTATTCACCATGATACATATGTTACTATATGAGGTTGCGCCGTTCAATAGCGAAGACTTGATGAGGAAGATCACCCGCCGTTATCTGGTAATCCAACTTGCTGCAACACTTGTACTGGCGGACATGAACAAAAACCGGAAAGATTTATTGGAGAAGGTGAATACATTTGTGGACGGAAAAGCTGATTTATGGAAAAAACTTTATGCTGCCAGGAAAGCGAACAAGATTACGTCCAAAAAATAACAATCAGATCACTTGATGAGTCCAATGGACTTTGTATTTCAACTTCCTTTTACTGTATTCACATTATGGCTTACTCTTTATATATTTATTAAATTTTAATTTAAAATATGGGTACCTAAGTATTTTTATCATTTAACTCTATGTAGGTAACTATAAATCTGAAATCTAACTATATACAAGGTTGACCTTTGAAACTAATTAACGAAACTTTAACAGTAGGTTGTGAAAACTGTTGTAAATTGGAAATCTTTAAATTTCAATCTAGTAACTTCAATAGGAAATTATGTAACGTTAGTTCGATATTATGGAACTTTGAAACTGATTAATGAAACTCTAACAAGTATAGCTTTCTAACTTCAATATGAAACTGCTTAATGAAACTCTATCGCGTATAGAGTGAAACTACATGCCCTTATATTTGAACTGTAGTCAAACATCTTGGAATGTTATAATATTACCAGACATGTAACCAGTATAGCAATCTAACTTCAACAGTAAGTTGTGTAACTTTTATTCATATATTATGAAACTGTAGTAACTAGGAAATTGAGTAACTTTGGTTAATATGTTTTGTAACTTTAGTAACTAGAAAACTGTGTAACTTTAATTCATTTTGTATGAAACTTTAGCACGATATTATGCAACTTTAGTTACTATGAAACTGTGTAGCTTAAATTCATTTGGTATGAAACTTTAGCACGCTATTATGCAACTTTAGTAAAGAAGCGTCTTATTTTAATATGTAACCAAGAAATTACGAAAATTTAAATGTCATTCCTGAACACGATATATACCTCAATCAAAGACTGTAACTATAACACAATGATGCAAAACACTAATCAATAAAAATGGAACTTTAAAAAGTATTTCCTGAATTAAACTTAAACAAGTACATACTGAATTACAATTCTAATTCTTCCTCGTACTAAACTAAAACATCCCAAAAATAAAATAAAAACATTTATCTAATCCTCTAACTCATCATCTTCATTTTCCTATTGCACACCAGCAGCTTCGACTTTATTGTCACGTCGCGCCACTTCTTCGTCGTGTAACGTCGGACATCAAATCCGCAAGCAAGCGCATAAACCTTGTAAAACGATACAGCTTCCTCAACATCTTCGAACTCCATGCCGATGAACGGTTTGAATTCCTCCTCCACCCTTCTACAAAATCCCTCCTCACCTTCAGTTGATGCTGTATTATCGTCACCTGTAACTGAAACTTTAGATAATCAAGGATAGAAGTATGTTGTTGACTGCTGTTGAGTCGTCTAAACTGTAACTCTAACTACTATTTATGAAACTCTAACTACAAATTATGAAACTCTAACTACTATTTATGAAACTTTAGGATTATCAAGGATAGAACTGTGTGTTGACTACTGATTATGAAACTCTAACTACAAATTATGAAACTTTAGTCTATATGAAACTTTAAAGTTTTTTTTGTAACTTAAAACCTATACATGTAACTTTAACATTTTATAATGAAACTTTTTATTTTTGTAACTTGAACAAGTCTGACTTTTCATTTCAACAGTGACTTACGTAACTATAATTCATCTTCACATAACTTTAATCAATAAAGGTTGTAACTCTAACTACTAATTATGAAACTCTAACTACAAATTATGAAACTTTAGTCTAAATGAAACTTTAAAGGTAACTTTTAGACATATACATGTAACTATAACATTTTATAATGAAACTTTGAATTTTTGTAACTGAAATTTCTAAAATGTGAACTAGACTGACTTTTCATTTCAACAGTGACTTATGTAACTATAATTTATCTTCACGTAACTTTAATCAATAAAGGATATAACTCTAAGTACTATTTATGCAACTGTAACTCTAACTACTATTTATGAAACTCTAACTACAAATTATGAAACTTTATTCTATATGAAACTTTAGTCTATAGCAAACAAGGAAATTAAACCGACGTCATTATACGATCCATACTACTGCAACTAATTTATTCATCTACAACTTCAACCAGTTGCTTATACATAAAGAAATTTATCATCATCTATACCTACATTCATTCATCATCAAATTTATCCAGTTAATAATAATCGTTCATGATGCAAAAATTTAAACCTGGTAACCCATACACAAATTTAAAAAATGAAACCATGAAACCATAGAAATAATTACCCACACAGTTTCGTCAACAATAAAACGATTATATTGTAAAAAAAACAATATAACAAATCTTAATTAAGAATCAAAAAATTACCATTGTTGAGCAGTATAATCTGCATGTCAGCCATAACAGCTCCTTTGTGATGAAATATAAGGCTACGAAAGACGGCCTTCAGTTGAGAGAAAAAAAGATAAGGATGTTTAACTTTAGAGAGAGAAGTAGGTAGATTAAATGGAAAAAATTGAGTGATAAAAATGGTTTCATCAAATGGAAAAGAATGAGTGAGTCGGGGTAAAAAATAAGAGGAAGATGAAGCATTTTTTGTTTTCACGTACAACACTAATCAATGAGATTCTAATTATTGTGAATTTGTCAGTATTGGGAGTACAAAAAGTAGACTGCATGTAATTAATATCTAATTTCACTATTTAATTACAAAAAACTCTACTTTAATCACAACCATCCATTTCATTTAATCTAATGGTTAGAATTAGGAATTAAGGACTCAATTATGGAGGTGGACTCATTATAACTTGCCTCTATATATATATATATATATATATATATATATATATATAGAGGCAAGATCCGGTGAGTCCACCTAAATATTTGAGTCCGTGAGTCCATCTATACAATATCACATATCACACTAAACATTATCACTGGTTATACTAAAAAATATCACGAAAAAAAGAGCAGCACAGAAAGGTTAAAAAAATTGGATGTCATATTACTTGCCATTGACGACGACCATCCAACCCACCAATACCGGATGACACAAGCAAACATTTTTGTGCTGCTCTTTTCAATCTTCATTGTTTTATGACATCCAATTGACGACAAGGTTAAAATATTGGATAAGCACATTATCACTGGTTACTTGCCATTGACGACAAGGTTAAAATATTGTTTTATGACATCCAATTGACGACAAGGTTTTATGACACAAGGGATAAAAAAATTGGACACAAGGTTAAAATATCACCTAGATGACACAAGCAAACATTTATCCACCATCATTGTCACCCATTATTTATCCCTTGTTTTCTTTTCAATCTTCATATTCCTCCACCCTTACACATTACTCCTACTCGGAGCTCACATCATCCCCAATCACAACAAAATTTGTCATTGTCGTCGCTAGATTAGGGATCTCGTTGTCGGCTATGAAGAAAAATGCCAGAGGTAAAGATGCTTAGTAGAGAGGAAATATGATAAAAGAAGCTATATACAATATATTGCGAGAGAATGATTGTGTTTGTCAGAGCTTTGATATTGGAATCAATTGGTGTGAAAAAAAGTATAAGAAAAAAAATTTAGTAATAATGCGCGAAAAAGTTTTTCAGTGGTGTGATATTGTACAGTATATCCCGTGATATTGTTTAGTATAACTTGTGATATTGTATCATGGACTCACGGACTCAAAAAGATATGGTGGACTCACGTGATCCTAACTCTATATATATATATATCGGCAAGACTAAAAATATATCGCAATAGTCCTTCAGGGAATATAATACATTGATGTTTTTTTTAGTATAAACATAAATCAAACATCAAAATTATTCCTTTTCTAAAAATAAAAATCATATCTGATTCTTTGAATAATCTTAGTTAAACTCAATAAATAATTCATCGGTTCCTTCAGGGGAGGTGGTAAAAATAACGAATTATTGTGATCATTCTCTTCATAATATTAAATAATTTGATCACATGTCACTTCTTTACGAGATACCACACATAGTGTTTTAAGTTACTTACACGATAATGTGTCTACATGACTACATTATTTATATGAATGATAAGTATATTTCATACTCAAAACAAGATATTTCATTCGCTACATGGAATGATTCTGAATCAATTTGATATTATTCTCAACTTTTAAAATATCTTATCTTTTGCAATATTCATGTATGATCCCGAGTTCTTTCTTTATTATTATGCTCAAATAATACTCACTTTATGAAATGTGAGAATGTATCAATATTGTGAACTTCAGGCCACAGTTCTAATAACTGTAAACATTATGAACTTAAGGTCATAAATTAGTATATGTAAACACTATGAACTTCTGGTCATAGTTTCAGTATCTTTGTAACACCCGGAAATGTACCCTATTTTTCTAGTGAAAATATTTTATGAATACCTTTCAGCAAATTTAAGTTTTAATTTAGAATTTATTATTTCGAGTCGAATTTAGAATTTCCGAGTTCGTATTTGGAATTTCCGCGAGATTCCATGAGAATCCCGTCTTAAGGCGAGTTTGACTTTTGTTGACTTTTTCCTCATACATACTCATACTCCCTTATCTTATTTCTCATTCACACAAACACAAATTCAACCTTACTTCTTCCTTAAGCAAAACCAAACCCTTGCCTCCATAATCTTTCCGATCTTAAAATCATCGTAGCTCATTCGTTCTTTGCTTAAATTCACGTAAGTTCGTCTCATTCTTCCCCTCTTACCTTTCTCTATCCGTATTGATATTAAAATCATCGTCTTTCCCGCTTTTCAAACTTTCCGTCTTTCTCAAGATGAATTTTATTCATCTTTTATGATCTATTTGTAGGTGGTGACCTCCAAGATCCCGACAAAGACTATTTCCTAATTGAAGAGGAGCTTGACGAGTAGTGAAGACGCTTAAAGGTAACGGTGAAGGGTTACTCGGTATCATTTACGTGTTTTACATGCTTTATATGCTAGAAATCGTATTAGATTACGATTAATAAGCTTAGGAATCATGTTATGAATAATGAATGTTGTTAATTGATGATTGTTGATAATGAATATTGATTGTTGATAGTTATTAGAAGTGAATTATGAGAATTGAAATGAATTGGGTAAGTGAAGAGGGTTCTCGGGTGAACTGGGGTTCCCAGCCGGGTGACCGGCCGCCGGTCTGCCCACCGGCTGGGAACACATCAGTAGTGATGTTGGAAATTTTTTATAGGGGTGGTCCTGGCCGGGTGCCCGGCCGCCGGTCCATCAACCGGCCAGGAACACATGCCCTGTTTTCTATGATTTTTGGATTTTGTCTTGTGCTCCGAGCCGGGGTACCGGCCGCCGGCCTCCAGACCGGCCTGGAACACGGCTGTGTTTTTCTCATATAATTTCTAAAACTCGTAATTTATAATAGTTCGCATGATCTGTTTATCGTATAATTTTTCGTAGTGACTTATAATATTCATATTTTGGATTTATGATATTTCATTCGCTTGTATCACATGTTTTGTGACGGTTTTTGCTATGTCCCACTTTGAGTCGGTTTTTACAAATGATACGATTTGAGCACTATTTTGTCTTGTGCTTTGTACTCTCATTCCCTTGGCTACCTCCACGTTCGTAAGGCTGGAATGTCGGAACCAGGAGGTATCCTACTGCTTAAATGCATGTGTTAGTGGGCATACGACGACGTTGTTGGGAGTTGAATGCATTGCGTTGATCGACCCGGCCGTCAAATGTTGTGTACTTGCGAGGTGGTGTTATTTGCATGTAGCGTATCGCTTGTTATGTGGCTCGACCTCTTTTACGCCTCTTTCGTGAATTCTAGCTACCGAATTTGGGGTACTCGGTGTCATATGATTGACCGAGTCTTGGATGCGAAACGTTTATCGCATGTCGAACTGGAAAATGCGATTCCGGGATTCTGGCCAGATTTAGACTAGGACCGTATTATTATCGTCGTCCTACCGGA
>JAIUZE010072211.1:0-30037 GCA_022085475.1 Heliosperma pusillum | reverse complement strand
AAAGAGTACAACAAATGATGCAGATTCACAGTCAAGTCAAGAAACAGATTGAGAAGACAAATGAGATGTATAAGTCAAGAGCCAAAGGTCCAAAGAAAGCTAGGAAATTCAAAGCAGGAGATATGGTGTGGTTGCACTTAAGGAAAGAAAGGTTCCCAGAGAAGAGGAAAAACAAACTAATGCCAAGAGCTGATGGTCCTTTTGAGCTGCTTGAAAGGGTAGGGCCTAATGCTTATAAGATAGATTTGCCAGGAGATTATGGGGTACATGGGACATTCAATGTGGGAGACCTAAGTCACTATCAGGAGGACTCTGAGGATGAAGAGGATTTGAGGGCAAATCTTTTTCAAGAAGGAGGGGTTGCAACAGGAGTTCAATGCCAAGCTCAAAGACAAGACCAACCCATGATCACTCCAACCATGATCCAATACCAACCTTACCCTATGCCAAAAGTTATCTTAATGCTTTGTATAGTCCAGGCCCAAGCCAGCAAGCCATGACACGAGCCAGTGGTAGCCATGACACGAGCTAGAGCCAACCAAGACACAAAACAGACTCACAAAACAAGCCAACAAAACCTCAGAAAATTCAGCCAGCAACAGTGCCTTGGGGAGGGTCTCAGGGCAACTTCCAAGCTTAGGGACTCCAAACCAACTATGGGGCATGGTACTAGGGAGGGTCTACTACCTTTTTGTCCAGGGAACCTTCCTCACAAAACGCCAGGAACACCTCTCAAAACATAACCCAAGTTCACCAGTTCAGTCACAGCCTTACATGGAGCAGTTCAGCTGTCATTGTCAAAATCTTCCTCTTTTGGCCAAGCAAACTCAAGGGACTTTATGCTCAACCTTAAAGGATCAACACTACTTGAGTTTGGTCCAAAACACCAAGCTAAAAGTCCACCCTGTATCATATAAAAAGCAGTAGCAAGGCAACAAGGAAGCTGTCACTATCAAAGCTGTTTCTTTTGTTTAGTTTACTTTATTTCAGTTATGTAGCTGTTATTTTGTCTTTGTATGTAAGCCAATGTTGGCCCTAGATGTAGTTGGACGTATGAGATGTAATCTCCTTGCCTATATAAGGCCATTTCCTAATGAATGAAAGGGAGATTTGAAGTAAACACAAAAACTCAAACCTTGTTTCTGTTTAACATCTCTTGGTTGTGTGCTTGAGAACTCCTTCCTTTGCTGTGTGCTTGGAAGTGAGCCTGGGTCCTTAGCTGTGTGCTGGGATTGAGTCTCAACCCTCAACCATTGGCTTTGTGCTTTGGTTAAGGTTCTATCAGTTTTCATTTGCATTCAGTCAAGTAAACAGAGCATATTGAGAGTGTCTTTAACCTTAGCTTATATTGTCTTGAATTGTCTACTTTCTTAATAACTTCAGTGCACCAAGGTCACCGTCTCTCTCTCGGAACTCCTTTCCGAATGGCACCGTCTTTGGGAAACTCCGTAATAAAATAATTACAAAATATATATATAATAAAATTACAATAATTTCCTATTATACATTTGTAAAATAAAATAATACTATAAAAGTGATACGAGATCACAAAAATTACAACCGAATCAATATTCCCTTACATTTCGGGCAATATCGATTAAAACTAAGGCCATACAAGATAAAATTACATAATTCCAAATTACATAAACCAAAATATGACGTTCACAAAAAATATGCAGCATCATAATATGTATAAAACATGCTCATTTTAAATGCCAAATCGCCCTATTTAACGGTTTATATCGAATATAACCCGGTTTTACGGAAATGCGTGATAATAACATTTTAAAATCACCCAACAATACTTAAATCATATTTAAGTCCAAGTTAATTATCCCAACTGATTTAGGCCTCAAAAATTACTCATCACTCAATTTTTGACAATAATTCAACTTGCTGTTATTTAATTGCTCATAATTAGACTTTTAAAATCATATTTTAATCAAATAAATCCAAATTTTATTACAATAATTTCAAATTTTGAATTTTAAATATTTGTACATTCTGGAACATTTCCACGACACTCATAATGTCAAAAATCATGGTTTAAAAATTTCGAATCGGTTTTGAGAAAAATCGGTTGCGCTTTATCGGTTTTATCAAATAAAAACATAAAGCATGAGAAAATTAATCATATTAAATTTTCAACTTTAGATCTGGAACTTCGGACATTTATGCAACCAGGAACAATTTTTCTCTTAACATAAAATTTATTTTAGCTATATTTGCTAAATAAGTCATTATTTATGCCATTTTTACATTAAAAATTCATAAATCATGCTAGACAAATCACATTAGTCTCAAATTTTCCAGTCAAGCAGGAAAACATGCATGTGACAACATACTAAAATTTCATGGTCAGATTCAAAGCGGACCTTTGTTTATTTCATTTTATCATATAAAAATCATAAATCATACGAAATAAGTCCAATTCACACGAAATTTTACATACAGTAAGTAAAATGCATGTGTGAGATTGTGTACAAATTTCAAGGTCAGAAGATAAGTCTAACTATTTTTAGCATTTTAAACATCATTTTACTCATTAAAATGTAATAAAAACACTAAAAATCATATTTGAGCAATATTAATTTTCATAAATCATCAAAATGACCTAAAATAATATTAGGACCAGAATATATTGACATGCAAACAACTTTGTGATTTTATCTTATAAAACACAAATTACTAGTTTTCTTTAAGTTACAATAACTCGAAAAAACTAAAAATCGATTATGCATGCAACAACCAAGGCTCTTGATACCGCTTGTAAGTTTCGAAAACTTAATATTAGACATTTCTAATATCATATTACAATTAGTTTACTCATAAACTATAAAGATCTTATGCATGCATAACAAAATACAAAGATAAGAAGAAATTTTTCCTTACATTGATCTTATAACTAATTGGGCACAAAATAAGACTCCTTCCTACTTTGTTCTTGAGCTTATATGTTGAGGATGAACTACTAGTTTCAATAGTAGAAACTCTCCTCTTGATTGCACCCAAGATTATCCCTTAATACCAATAATAATTTTGCTAGAAATATTATTAGTGACCTTAAAAAGAAAATCTAATCTTGATAATATTACTACAATAGTAACATGTATTGAAGATTTTAGATTTTAGAACAAAATACTCAGAAACTCTTTTATGAGAGATGTTAGTGAGATAAGGAGATTTTTTAAGAATGAATGATCTTTTGCCAAAATGAGAACTTATTCTCATAGGGTTGTGGGGGTGGGTGAGCCGGCATGCATGTCTTAGGGAGCCCCAAGCATGCTCAAGTTTTGTTCTTATCAAAATGTTAGGCCAAGGTATAGGCATGTAGGTATTATGATGATGTTTTAACAATTAAAATAATCATATTTACCTAAATAATGCCCAAAAACGGCACACCCACATAAAATGGACTCCATTTTATCTTTGTAATTTTGTCACTTGTAATGTGGTATGTCATGTACCATGTCACATGTCATTAGGATAAATAAATGTATATTTAACAAATTAAATATCATTTCACATTACGCAACAAAATAAATAGTAATTCATAATTACATATATAAAATGGGTCACATTAAGTCCAGTTGATATAATCTACAACCCTTTGTAATTATAATTAACTAATCATTCTTATCTCAAATTGTTTCATAAACAATAATCAATTTTAGTAATATAACATTTTAATTACAAAAATTGCGTCTTATTTAATCTTATTACAATAAGACATAAATTTTCACTTACAAATAAAATTTGTTCATTTTTAAGGATTTAATTAATCTGTATCGATATACAATTAATTAACTTTACAATTAAGGGAATGGTCCTATAGGTGTGACCTTAAGGGATCAACTGATCACCACCGTCATACGGCAGTAACGTAAAACTCTAGCAAGCCAATCGTTATCGATTAATGTTGACCAGTTGACTATAATATCTATCATCCCTTACCCTTAGTGTTCTTATTATTGAGATTTAATTATGTAATCGCACTATTGTTGAGGACACTTACTCCAACAACAGTGTAAGATGGGTCAACGAGAATTGTCCACCCACGTTGGGTATTAACATCTTCGGGCCACTCGAGGAGTAGTAACTGGAAATGCGTGGCCACGCTCGGAAGAGATCTCTGGTAGATTTTTCCGGTCAGACTGTTACTCTCCCAGATCGAGAAACCACTCTACTTATACTTTTCAATCGCAAGTGCGACCTGTAAGACACCTTGCGATAAGTGGGAGGATGTGACGCAAAAGAGACAAGAGAATCGCTAGCACACAACTTGTCGAGACAAGTGGGAGAAATTGTAGGAGGAGTCCTCCGCAATAGTGTTGCTACATGCACAACTTGTATCGGACAAGTGGGAGATTGTTGGAGTAAGTGTCCTCCACAATAGTGCATTTATATAATAAATCTCATTTGGAATATACATGGCATGTTTAGTATATTTTAATACTCCACGTCAGTTGATTAACGTAAATCGGTAACGCTCAGCTGACTAGAGTTTGACGTTATTGTCTTATGACGGCGGTGATCAACGGATCCCTTTCGGTCACACCTATAGGATGAGACCCAAATAGAATACTAATTATTTGTATATGATACAGTTTAATTATTCCCTTGCGTATGTTTGATATACGTTTAGTTATGTGAGTTAGTTATTGGATATTGAGTTAAAGAACTCGAGCCAATTGATTTTATTAGTCAATTATACGATAATTGACTGAATAAATTTTACGACTTATTTTAATACGATTAAATAAGATCTGTTTATTGATTAATTGTTAATTTACTAAATTAGTTGAGGTTTTGTATATATTTTGAGGTAGAGGTAATTAGTTAATTATATTTACAAGGAGTTGTAAAATAAATTAACTGGGCATTGTGGGACCTATTATATATTGATATAATGGTAAAATATCATTTAAAAGTTGAGTGTATATTATTTATTAATTTGAGTCATCTAATTATTATATGATCAAATTAATACTTAATTATATAAGATAATCAAGCATATGATAATAAGTATTTGTGAGACAAATATCATAAATCAAAATGGACCATATAATGCACATGGTGGACGTTTCATAGTAGCTTGTAGTAACAATTTGTTTTGTTTAAGTCTACACTCCACATTTAGCCATGATTACCTATTATGCTACATGTCATGATAGCCTATTATGACATATTATGATTATATACTAACCAACACTCAACATTCATGCATGTGAATACAATAAGAGCCCATAATCACCTATTTGGTGTTGTTGGTGCCGTGAGAAAAGAATGGAAAAAGGACACAAGAGTTTTTCTCTTTTTACTCATTTTAATTCATGCTTGCTCAATTTTTTTTCTCATACATTCATCTCTCTAAAACTCACATAAATATTATATACTTCATATATTAATAATATAGTAATATTTCTAGTATCATTTAAGGGATAATACTATATTTATCTAGTTAATAAATATAGTGTTTTATTAGGTTAACTCTTGGGTGCAACAAGAAGGAGACCTTATACTTTGGAGGTTGTTTTATGGAGGATCATCCACTAATTACATGCTCAAGAACAATAAGAAGGAGTTCTTATTGTGCCCTTATTAACCGAAAAATTCCAATGTAAGGATGTTTTCGTCTTATCTTTTCTTTTATGCTTTTATGTTTGCATGCATGATAACTAGATCCTAAATCATTAAGTTAATGTAATTTAATGAACTAATTAGAGAAGTCTAATTAGAGGTCTAGGACTTTTACTGGTCCTACTCCTTGTGGAAACACTGATGGTTTGTTAATCGAAGGGTGCACCAAGGCCAGTTGTGTAACATCCCCATAAACCAAGGTACCTTACAAGATCCCCTTAGCACATGGGAGGGCTACAATCTCGGTTGCCCGAGGTAGTAGATATCAAAACAAGCAATAAAGAAACGATATATTATTTAATAAAGTGTTTAACTCAAATACATGTACCCAAAACAGACGTCATACCGTCTTACCAATAATCCAAATTTAAAAATATTAAAGTAGTAGAAACTAAACAATGTATATGACTCTAACTATCGGCGGAAGCTACGACACAACGCAATGATCCCATCCTCGATCCCAACGAAGCTCTATCGATTACCTGTGATAACCTGCTCACCATCCCCCAATGGCTCACAACAGTTTTGTAAAAAAGTAAAGGGTCAGTATTCGAAGATACCGACCAACGTACAAGAAAGGCACAAGGAAAAATAGAAACCAGAGTGCTTCCGCAGCGAACACCTCAGTAGACTCAGCTTACCATCCCTGCTCTACAAAACCCACATATTGACCTGGACCATAGTCACAGGCGTCGATGTTCCATCTCACCGCAGCGAGACAAACCCGGATCATTAATGTGCACATCCCCACGTAGCGGGATAACTACAGGAGCGAACTCGGGGCGTGATCTGTCTCCAAACGGAATCACCAACCAGTTTTACCATAATAACATCTCCAAACACCAACCCGAACTCCATCAACATCATCATCAATCACATATCAAGAATCATATCATCTTATCACATCAATTAGCAATACAAATATACTGAGTAAGGAAACCCTACCTTATAGCAAATCCGCAATAATCACACAAGCAATCAGAAGTGTTCCTCTATGAAGTCCCCTCCTAAACAGTCAATATTCATACAATCAATAACAATCTTCCCTTTCCCCCAATTCAATTAGGTTTTACAAATACTATGTAAACAATTACAAACATGAATACTTACCAAAGCAATAAACTAAAGCAGTGAAAGATCGGATCCGACACAAGATGATAAAAGGTGTTCTTGAGGAATTAGAGAGAGTTTGAGAGACTAGGGTTTGTAATTATGAAAGCGTAAACTGAATTATGAAAGTTAATTCCTCTTATTAACCCTTAATCATCCGTCCGACTTAATCACTAAACCCGTCATACTCGGTCGAGTACTACATGTACTCGGTCGAGTACAGCTTACTCGCTTGAGTGCCGCTTCACTCGGCTGAGTATACAAGAACAAAATATTGTTCCAAACATCAGCCAATTCCACTCGGTCGAGTGGCCTTTACTCGACCGAGTGTACAACCCACTCAGTCGAGTAAGCCCTACTCGGACGAGTTCCCAATTCATAGAAATACGGATTAGTACAGTCTTCCTTCCTTAAGAATGAACTTCGTCCTCGAAGTTCACACTCATACGCCTTTCCTACAACCTTAACATCCCTACAAACCACCTACATAAACACAACATACCACAACACAACACATAAACTATAACACCACACACAATATATGACACAACATAAGACACAACACATAGCTAAGGAAACAACCCCACCAACATCACCTATGACACATATATACTAGTGACTGCAACAGATCCTAGTTTAATGAAGCAATTTCTTCCCCCCTTAAAAACAAGGTTGCGCCCTTGTAACCAAACATACCTCTTCAAAAAGATGCAGGTACTTCTTCATCATTGCAGCTTCAGGTTCCAAGTTGCTTCCTCCACGATATGGTTAGACCATAACACTTTCAGCAGCGTCGTTTCTCCATTCCTCGTCTTGCGCACCTTTCGGTCCAAGATCTTCTTCGGCTACTCAACATAGGTGAGTGACTCATCCAGCTCAATAGTCTCAGCCTGTAGAGTCTATTGATTGAATACGAAAGAGGGGGGTGAATTGGATATTAAAAACTAGCCCCACTTGATTTTTATGATATGTAATTGTAACAACCCGGATTTTTAAAACCAAATAAATACCTTAATAGTAAATAATCCATCAGAGTACAAAGATGAATAGGGTCAAGGTGGCGGAAACACCTGACCAATCCGGATCGATACTCAAATCCAAATCTAAACCATTACATTATTAATATTTTCAAACTAGATTTAAATTCCTAAATAACTTATTTGCCTCGCCACAAGTCTCTCCAGCCAAAGCAATCCAAACAAGCAGCATCCATTTCAACCTGAGAATGGGGGTCGACAATCAGTCGGGAATAACTAGATGCTCTCCCAGTCATGTTTACAACATGATGAATTAATAACAAACTATAACAACTGATAGTAATCATAACAGACATGTGAAGCAATTTATACAACATGATATGCAACCAAACGTACCAAGAGACGGGACCACAACCTACATGAATGAAATCCTGCAGACCTAGACCATATGCAACCACTAGACCATGAATACATTCAAGACTAAAAATAGCATACGATCCACAGCAACGTAAGGCACAATGCTAGCATCAAAGCATAGCGAATAGAGTGAACGTCGTTAGAGCGATTAACGAACTGCCTCTAACCACTAGAGCGTATAACGAACTGCCTCTAGCTAATGGAGCGTATAACGAACTGCCTCCATCGGTGTTGATCGTATAACGAACTGCATCCACTGTGGACCGTATAATGAACTGCATCCACGGTACTATGTATAGCGTATAACCACTGCCTATATGTCTAAGACTTGGCCAGACTCTCGATGCATTAACTGTACATCAAACGACACTCGGGGACCAGAGCGTATAACGAACTGCCTCTGATACCCCCCCCCCCCCCCCCCCCCCCCCAAACATAGACCATAAAACCGAGTCCCCGAAGGGTAGAGTTAGTTCATTCCGATAGTATATAATATATACTATAATAACATATACGATTTGAACCCTAGTTCGCACACCAAATGAATAATTGAAAATAGAATAACAACATAAATATTAAATGCAATTAAACATGTGAATCATAAGCATAAATAACCACACAAACAATTAATCATACAATCAATCATTATATCATGTTAATAATTCACTTTCCATAAACACAATTAAAGGAAAACACCTAGTTACCTTTATTACGCAATAAAGACCGCAAAATAATCTTCATAAAAACTCCATTAATAAAGTCCTACACGAATCCTCCTCCAAAACGCCCAAAGAAAGACATCTTCTTCTTATTCTTCTTATTTACCCATTAAATATATAAACCCTAAAGGTAGGTCTCAACCCCATACAATCGAGTCCCTTAAAAATATTATGAATAGACTATATTGTAGAAGTAAGAGCCAGGATTGTAAATATATAATTTATATTTGATTTGGAAAAAGAAAGTTGCATAACAATGGAGTTAAAGGGAGAAGAATGAAAAGAGATGAAGAAGATGGTCACGGCACACCAAACGCACGAACAAAAGGATTGAGCAACCTAGTTGTTAGGTTAGGGTTTCTTTTATAGATGATTAATAAGTGGGCTTTTGACCCATTAGCTCACAAGATGGAATATCCAATTACAAATCGGATTTAGTAGAATGAAAACGCTTGGAGAGTTTATATAGGAGAAGTAGCTATTAGATTTAAATAGTCAAATCGTGCACGGACATTTTAACCCATCCAAATTAGGTAAAAACGAAAAATAACAAAATAGAGATCGCAAGCGTTAAATACGCATTAAATAATTAAACTCGCAAAAATAATTATTTTAATAAATAAATTTCCGGATAAAATTTATTATAAAAACACGGGTTGTTACAATCCTACCCCCTAAAAAGAAGTTTCGTCCTCGAAACTTGAAATTTATAAAAGAAAGCCAGATAAAAGGGCAACAACTAGCTACAAAGAAAACCCACAACTACGGCACTCGCTGCGCACTCTGATTCCTACAAAGCTTCCTGACAAAGGCAAACTCCTATTCCTTAATTTGGACATCATTTACATAATTCACAACTCCCCAAATCTCAGTAGGCTTACATCACTATAATCTAACAAAATAGCACTCTAACTCTTTTTATTATAAACCGCAATCAACTTTATACCTTCAACATCTTAATAAAAATTCCATGACGACCATAATCATTGACATTCCACAATTTCATAACTTGATCTACCTCCAAAGTCACATCTCACTACTCACGCATACTGCAAGCTCCCTCAATTCATCACATTTCAATTTCTTTATTACAATTTCATAACCTAACACCTCAAATGGTTAGATCCATCAATATCCATTATATAACAATGCATCTACAAATATCGCAAATCAAAATACCACAAATTAATGATTTAGAAGCTTAACCCCAAATGCCACAATCATTAAATATATCAAACACCTAATTGCGATTAGTACTCCAACTTATTTATCCATAACTTCCAAAACTGCGATTCCATTAACCACTATTTCCAATTATATCCTTAAGTACAACAAAGGTATAACGAGACACAAACTTTCCTTAAGTTTCATTCTTGTCCACCTCATCCTTTAACTTCTCCTTGATATTGACAAAAGCCTATTATCTTCCAAAATATCAATACTTCAAAAGACTTCCATGAAAAACATTGTACAACCTATCTCCTCATAAAATCGATATCATTCCCTATTACATCACATTCTAAATAAGAGCGCTAATCAACCTTTAAAACATTTTTCTCATCACCACCTAAGAATTCCTTTGAGAGAAGGCCATCTAACAAATCCTTTGATAACAAGCTTTCAACTACTCAAATGATTCTCCAAACGAGTATAGTACTAAAATCCTCAAATTACTTTTATATACTCCAAGATTACTTTCATTATACCATTATCCTCGACAACTAATCCGCGGCAATTCCAAATAATAAATTTATCCCACATTTTAGATTACGCATCTAAGTCCACCAATTTGTGTAACAATTGTAACACTTACATCTTACTCATATTCCTCAAATCATTATTTATCTATTCTATTAATAATTTGATAGTCTAATCACCATGCTTCTCCAACACATTAATAACCTCAAAACTTAATTTCTCCATCCTTTCGAATAACGAGCTAAGTAACCTAGGGAACACTTACTTCTTTTTATTACTCGAATCTCCAGTCCATATAACTTGCACAACTTATCACTTAATTAGAGAAGCATTAACTTATCCCTCACACTTTCGAGTACTCCAAATAACCATTCCCAAAAAGCTAGCTCTAATCTATAACTTTGCAGCAACCATACGCATGAAATTTAGTCTAATTCCCAATTCAAAGAATTCAAATGAATTCATATGTAATCCCAAATTCCAATAATTATTACCTTAATAAATATTAACTATCTATTCGAAAATAAAATATCATGATTTAATGACAGTTCACAAATAATAACTCATCACCAAATCACGTATAGGAAAATGAGATAATAAAATTGAAAATATAAAAGACAGAAAGTCACTCCTGAAAAGCACAACTTAATAAGAGAAAAGTACTCTAATTCAACTGCACAGCTTAATCACTCGAAATCTAGTAACTCCTCTAGGCAAATCGCCTAAGCATTAACTATGAAGTCCCACAACAATATCCATAAGATAATTAACTACTACCATTAAATTTAAACGTATTCTTACAATCCCGATATAAACTGCTCAAAACAATACCTCAAATAAAATATTCAATGAAATCCAAAATGAATACGAAATGGTTGTCTTTCACATAAAATGCTTATATACTCACTAACTAGATCCTCAAAATTAACGGTAGACATTCCATAATACTCCGTCATCACCAACCTACATCCATCGAACAAGGTGAAGGCAAAAGGACTTCCAACAAAATGATTAACTTTAACAAACGTCATAAACAAACTCCAAGATTTTCCTTACCAACTCAAACCTCATACGAGTTCACTATAAATCACACGAATCTATTTCCTCAAAGATTGTAAATCCACGACATGATAAGACAATACCCAAACTTTAAGTTCCATTCTACAATTCGATACAGCCATACTATGCACCTTGAACATCAATAATAACTTGTAACCTTCACATCATTAACCATGATAAACTCCTAAGTTAAACCATCAAATAAGGGATAAGATAAACCTCAAATTTTCCTTAAGAGTCATAATCATGATAAGCACTTCCAATACAGTATTTCAAACCTTTACAAGTTAACTTCGGATCCTCAAACGAGTGGCTCAAATGAACTAACTCAATAATATAACACTTAAGAAATGGACTATATACTAGTCTTATCTCATACTACTATTGAACAAGCGAATCAAATATGTAAATATGACCAAACATGAAAGTAATATCAATATAACCATAACATGTTAACACACACTCTACACATTTCTGAATCATACAATTACATATGAAAGTAGAGAGAAAAGAAAAATCAAAGTACATAAAAGATCCTTATAGGTTTCTACCCCATTTATTCTTACTCAATTTAACTAAGCCATTTTAATTTAATCATTTACGAAGCGAGAGTTGGGAGCGTGTTCGCTTTGATACCAACTATAACAACCCGTATTTTTAAAACAAAAGAAATACCTTAATAGTAAATAATCCATCAGAGTACAAAGATGAATAGGGTCAAGGTGGCGGAAACACCTGACCAATCCGGATCGATACTCAAATCCAAATCTAAACCATTACATTATTAATATTCTCAAACTAGATTTAAATTCCTATACAACTTATTTGCCTCGCCACAAGTCTCTCCAGCCCAAGCAATCCAAACAAGCAGCATCCATTTCAACCTGAGAATGGGGGTCGACAATCAGTCGGGAGTAACTAGATGCTCTCCCAGTCATGTTTACAACATGCTGAATTAATAACAAACTATAACAACTGATAGATAATCATAACAGACATGTGAAGCAATTTATACAACATGATATGCAACAAAACGTACCAAGAGACGGGACCACAACCTACATGAATCAAATCCTGCAGACCTAGACCATATGCAACCACTAGACCATGAATACATTCAAGACCCAAAATAGCATACGATCCACAGCAACGTAAGGCACAATGCTAGCATCAAAGCATAGCGAATATAATGAACGTCGTTAGAGCGATTAACGAACTGCCTCTAACCACTAGAGCGTATAACGAACTACCTCTAGCTAATGGAGCGTATAACGAACTGCCTCCATCGGTGTCGACCGTATAACGAACTGCATCCACTGTGGACAGTATAACGAACTGCATCCACGGTACTATGTATAGCGTATAACCATTGCCTATATGTCTAAGACCTGGCCAGACTCTCGATGCATTAACTGTACATCGAACGACACTTGGGGAACAGAGCGTATAACGAACTGCCTCTGATACCCCCCCGAACATAGACCATAAAACCGAATCCCCGAAGGGTAGCGTTAGTTCATTTCGATAGTATATAACATATATTATCGTCATCTATTCAACCAGCATCAAACAAATGCACAGTATAACTGACTGCACAAATTAATGCATGAACAACGTCATGACTCAACCCAAAAACAAGACTACTGACTGCCCAACAATGCGTGAACAACGTCACGACTCAACCCAAAAACAAGACAGCTGATTGTCTAACAATATAGTAATAAGAATAACCAATACGATAGGCAAACATATCGTTATAGTCCTACTGACTATAACACTACACATAAACAAGCACATATGACTAAGGTTATAGTATCTTGACCTATAACATTACACCTCAAAGGTCATGTTATAGTTTGAGTTACCATAACACCAGATACAAAAGCATATAACATCCAATGTTATAATACCACCAACTATAACCTTCACTTAACCTTAGTGAAGTTATAGTAACTTCAGCTATAACCTTCACTCAACTTTAGTGAAGTTATAGCACTTCAACTATAACCTTACTTAAGCGTGTTAGGTTATAGTATCACCAACTATAACCTTCACTTAACTTCAATAAGGTTATAGTACCTTCAGCTATAACCTTCACTCAACATTAGTGAAGTTATATCACTTTAAGCTATAACTTTATACGTGTGAGGTTATAGTATCATCAACTATAACTCTCTTCCGTCATGCGTTAGTCCTCTATAACACATTCACTGAGGGGTCGACTCCACGGTACAGACCGCCATGTCACCACAACGAGTCTTGTTATAATACATCGCACCATAACTTCACTTTCAAAGTTATAGCTCAAATAGGTATAACTAGGGTAGCTTACATACAAAGTTATAGTTTAATATGCTATAACCTTAATGATATAAACCAAAACCCTAATTCCTCAATATAAGCAAACTCTAGCATCTCCCACAAGGAGGAGGCCGAAACCCTAGGCCACGGCAACCCTACGGCCGTGCCACCACCAACGACGCTAGGGTTCACGATTTGAACCCTAGTTCGCACACCAAATGAATAATTGAAAATAGAATAACATAAATATTAAATGCAATTAACATGTGAATCATAAGCATAAATAACCACACAAACAATTAATCATACAATCAATCATTATATCATGTTAATAATTCACTTTCCATAAACACAATTAAAGGAAAACACCTAGTTACCTTTATTACACAATAAAAACCGCAAAATAATCTTCATAAAAACTCCATTAATAAAGTCCTACACGAATCCTCCTCCAAAACGCCCAAAGAAAGACATCTTCTTCTTATTCTTTTTATTTACCTATTAAATATATAAACCCTAAAGGTAGGTCTAAACCTCATACAATCGAGTCCCTTAAAAATATTATGAATAGAATATATTGTAGAAGTAAAAGCCAGGATTGTAAATATATAATTTATATTTGATTTGGATAAAGAAAGTTGCATAACAATGGAGTTAAAGGGAGAAGAATAAAAAGAGAGGAGGAAGATGGTCACGGCGCACCAAACGCACGAACAAAAGGATTGAGCAACCTAATTGCTAGGTTAGGGTTTCTTCTATAGATGATTAATAAGTGGGCTTTTGACCCATTATCTCACAAGATGGAATATCCAATTACAAATTGAATTTAGTAGAATGAAAACGCTTGGAGAGTTTATATAGGAGAAGTAGCTATTAGATTTAAATAGTCAAATCGTGCACGGCCATTTTAACCCATCCAAATTAGGTAAAAACGGAAAATAACAAAATAGAGATCGCAATCGTTATGATAAGGGTAAAGTCGCGTCACCTTAATCAAAGTAAAACCTAATTCACTACTAACTAATAGTCAGCGGTAAGCAAGGTATCGAATCCACAGGGAGGCGGTAATATTCTAATCTGTTAAACTAGGTTTGTCTATTAAGTAACAATTTCTGGGTTTGAGGTTTGGTTTCTAAACTAAAAGCAATTAATAACAACAACTAAAGTAAACAATAACAACTAATAACAATAATAATAACAACTAATAATAAGTAATAACTAACTATAAGCAATAACAAACTAATAAGGTTGAAAAGAATGAGATTAAAAGTCTAGGGTCTTAGGTTCACTAGGATTATTGTTCAGGGGTAGGGATAAAATCAACTATCATGCAATAAAGTTATCTAAGGTCACAAGATCGGTCGATTCAATTATGCCCTTTAGATCTACAATTTAACATGCGATCGCTATCATTAAACGAGTTCTATTCAATTATCGTAGCCTATCTTAGTCTTAACCCGGTCGGTGTCAATCCTAATTTGCAAGACTAGTTAATTAATCCTTGCCAGTAATCAAACAACTAGAATTAAAACGATAATCAAACGATAACCATGCAATTGCAATTCAATTAATTAATCTACCCCTTCTAACAATCCTAGATCCCCTTCCAACCCTAGAAAGGAATTTAGCTACTCATAACGATATAAATAACAACAATAATATTTAAAGTAAACATGATTAACAACAATGAAAGGAATAACAAAGAATAATTAAAGAACAAGAAGGTAATTAAATAAATAACTAAGAAAGATTGAAGAATACCGATTACAAGTTGAACTAAAGACAATCGTCTTTGATAAATAAAATCCAGAGGCAAGCAAACTAAATTAGGTTTTCTAATTTAAAGCTTAAAAGTATTAAAAAGCATAGAAAAGCATATGAGACGAGCTTTCTTTTTATATTACAAAAATCTAACAAATTAGGTTAAAATTAAGGAAAACACGAAAATCCGCCGAAATATACCTTGCTCGATCGAGCAAGGGCCTCTGCTCGATCGAGCAAGACCTGACCACGACTCGATCGAGCAACATCAATCTGCTCGATCGAGCAACTCTCATTTAAGCTTGTTTCTTCGACTTTTCTTCATTTCTTCTCCTTCATTCTCGATTCCCGTGCCTAGCCTTCTACGATCCGACTCCGCCATGCTCCATATCAACTCTAAAAGCTCCAAATGCATCCAATCTGCATTAAAACATAACAAAAGCGACAGAATCGATATTCTAGCTAAAATAGCATAGAATAAGCTAGGAAAGACGGTAAATCGAGTTAAATCTGTCTAAGGGAGGCATAAAATATGTATATAAATAATGATCATCACACTCCCCCAAACCAATCCTTTGCTTGTCCCTAAGCAAAGCACTCGACACATACAAAGACAAACATACAAATGGTGAATGAAAAACTCAAAGCTAATGTCAATGCACATACAAAGCCCAAGCTATCCATATCTATAACAAAGTAATGACCAAGTTGTACCAATAAAACAAATTCAAAGGTACGGGAAAGTAGAAAACGCAGCTCATAATCCAAGATTTTACATGATACCGTAGTGTAGACAAAACCAAATACCTTTCAATCTTGCAAGGCTCAAATTGTCGGATTCTCGCGGATTCACTCACGCACTCATAAGTTTATGTAAAGGTGAGTTTTGTGAAGATAGAAAGAAATAGAAACACTCACTCAACTTATGAAACATGCATGCATTCTAATGTGATAGTAATTTCCCCAACAAATACGCATTCGCTATAAAGCACATGAATCAGGACAAAAAGGAAAGCTTATGGGTGAAGGTATAGAAAGGGATTGTGCCAAGGCACGTATGGAAATGTGGGGCTAAGATCGGTAGTCGCAGCGACACGTACCAAAACAAATCTACAAGACTAGCACAAACCACCACCAACTAGAGAAATCATCTTAAACTTTGATAATACAAGAGAGATATCGATATTGCTCTCTGAAAAATGGATTAGACTCTAGTAAATTTCCTCTCATTTTCCCTTGAATAATTCAATGAAGCAACAAATTCTTTTTTCTTTTTTTTTTCTTTTTCTCTTTTTCTTCTTTTTCATGATTTTCAAATCAAATCATTTTTTTTTTCTTTTCTTCATCATTTTTTTCTTTTTCTTCATAACTTCTTTTTTCAACAAAGGGAATAAATGACACAATTGCCAACATACTTGCTACACCCAATTGATATTCTTTTTCAGAAATCCCGACCCAACCATAGTAGACAAGTAGATAAGAAAAACATGCAACTGCGACTGTCCCGATAAGGTAGGCAAGTTCTAGGAATGTAGCTTTTATATGGCTTGTAAAACAGGCTACAAAGGCTCAAATAGGCTAAACATGAAGAACTCAATAATAAGGGTATAAAATCAAGTCTTTTTGGCTATGTGAGGCTTATTTGAACAAAAAGAACCACCTTTCCTCATGCACTTATCAAACGAACGCGTATAGTATCAAGAAACGAATGTCACATTTATGCAATTTGATGTTACATATTCCACAAGGAGTACCACACTCAAGCCTAAAAACCAATGAGACCAGTTTATTGATGTTCCTGGCCTAGGAAGCTCTAAAGACCTCAGAATTTTAAGTGGTTTACCAACAAAAATTGCCAAATCTAATTAGCATAAGGTATGTCAAAAACAGTCAAGACTTGTACTATGAGCTTTGTTTTCAAAAATATTAAGTCAAAACAATGTACATGGATAACTTATTTGGGATTCAAATGCAAAAACAATGCAAATTATCATCATTGTTATTCAATTCACCAAGACTCGACCTAATAAAATAAAAACATGTTTTTGGATTTTGTAAATTTTTGATTTTTTTGATTTTTTTTTTTTAAATAAATAAATTAAACACACAACATAAATAAAGACTCTCCCCCAAACCTAAATGTCACAGTGTCCTCAGTGTGACGCTAGCAGCACAACAATCACACAATCAACCAACAGCAGCAACCTAAAGGACACTACTAACAAAAGGGAAAAGGGGAAATAGCTAAAATAAAATATAATAAAAGAAAGTACAAGGATAGATAATACCATCTTATAAGCATAGCTTCCCCCAAACCAGCTGCAAAATGGGGGTGTAGTGACAGCTGTCACTACTGCGCCTGATCATCATCATCATTATCATCATCACCACGCCACTGAGCAGCACCAGAAGAAGAAGCCCGAGTTGGGTCACCAAACCCACCAACTGGAGCATCCGGTTGGATAGGAGTATACCAAGAACGGCCCAGACAACCATAATCGTGACTAAACTCCTGAGAAAACTGCTGAGGAGTCACCCCATAATTATCAAACACACCAGTCTCATCACCCGGACCTCGGTAGTAGCTCGGCGGAGTCCAACCAGCAGTGGCATTAAGATCAGTCCGCATGAGGTTCTCCCAAAGTCCCCGCATCACCAGGTCATTGTTTATTCCTTGGTGAATCCTAATCTCCCTCTCTAAAGCTGGATCATAGGTGTAAGCAGGTGGAGGGTAAGGGTAAGGAGCTGGGGTGGGTGTAAAGCGTGGAATCAGGGTGGTGGTAGCCTGAGTAGAAGTAGAAGGAGTGATCCGCCGACGAGGTCGACGGTTCTCGGCTAAAGCAAAAATAAGCTCAAGTGGAACCACATAAGAACGAGGAAGATGGGTAGGTCCAGTCTCAGGATCATGAGTAGACAACCGCTCCGTAGAAGGGAGACGGTTATCAGTATCAGGAAGAGCTATCCACTGGGTCCCCCGTACTCGCCACTGAAATTTATCGTTTCCTAACGCATTTATCCAGCAAAGGGTGTGGCGCAAGTACTCCTCGTCCACTCTACGGGCATGAAGGGGGGTCATTGGTGTGTAGTTACGGTCTCCCCCAAACCCAGCAACTCTCCTAGCCAACCGAGTGGACCAGGCACCACAATCTAAGGAATGTTGGGTAGCGGAAGTGATCCTCCAGAAAGCAAAGCACACCAAACCAACCGGATTGAAATAAAAATCATTCTCATGCATGGGGTTGAGGGTAGAAGCAAGTAATAAGACCTCATGAGAATTAAGCTTACTAAGGTCCTTCCTAGCAAATAAAAGGAGGCTAAAGAAACGCAAAAACAACCTCAAACAAGGATGCTGCACATCATTAACCGCCATAGCATTAACACGTGCCTCAGGAAGACCCGTAAATAAACGAAAATATTCAACGGCTTGAAAGCCGGAAGGAACAGCAATAAAGGAATCATCGTTGCCGACAGAAAGACCCAAATGATTCGCCAATTCGGCATACGTCAACACAAAATCCCTATTAAGCAACCTAAAAGAGACACTTTCATTGGTCTCGTCCCAATCATAGGAACTGAAAAATTCTAGTGTCAAAGGTCAGTAGGAAAGCTCATTAAGGGAATATATAGCCCCCCAAACCCGATTCGGTGAAACATAGCAAACATGGCATTCCCAAAACCGAGAGAACCAAGAACGTTGGGGCACACACAGCGAGTGGGGTCCATAGGACGACCCATAAGCAAAGCAAAGCGGTCATGCTGCTCTTGTGTGTTGAAAACGATCAAAGGGTAATCGGGGTTACCCGGAATCGCTTCTACGTCGGGTTGTCAAACAAGACGGGGTGCTCGACGACGCTTACTTGTTCCTTCTTGCCTAGACATAGCTAATTAAAGTAAATAAAACACAACAAACACAACTCTAAATGCTCAAAAGACGGATTAACAACCCTAACTCGAAAAAAAAACTCAAATTTGAGTCTAAAACGCAAGAAAGATGGAGCAATTAGCAATGTAATAGTGAATAATTACTAAATAACAAAGCTAGGAAGCAACAACAACAAATTAGAAGCACAAAATTGAAGAAATAAGAAACAAACCCTAAATCACGTTTTGGGCAAAATAAGGGAGCAAGAGGACCAATTTCTTCACAAATTGAACTTAAAACAAGTAAATTAATGTTTGTTGATGCTAGATTGATGATTAATTGATGATTTGAATAAGTTTGAGTGATTGAATTTGAGAGAATGAGGGTGAGGGATAAGAAAGAGTGCCGAAAATAAGGAGAAGAATGAGAAGAAATTGGGAAAAACCTGTCTTTTAGGGCCTCGGACCGGTCTGAACCGCCACGACTCGATCGAGCAAGAGGAGCTTGCTCGATCGAGCAACCAAAGATTTTCAGCTTTTTGAGTTTGATAAAGTGGCTGGATGTTGGATGTAGCAAAAACTCGATCGAGCAGGTGCTTGCTCGGTCGAGCAACCTGTGATGTTCAGTTTTTTTTTCTCGTGTTTCTCTTCTTTTCTCCTTTCTTTCTTTTCGTTTCCTCGTTATGAAAGCGTCTTCCAATTGTATTAGCTGTAGACACTCAATAAAATTGTTAGATCGCTCCCTCACCACACTCAATAAAGCACAACTATATTAACTATCCAAAATAAATCTAATTAAACTATGACATTAATAATTAGGCTAATCGAAATAAAATTTACAAATAAAGTACAAGTAAATGCCGGGTTGCCTCCCGGTTAGCGCTGGTTTATATCGGTCCCGCACGACCGTGTTACCGCAAAGTCATGGGGATTTATCAAGAGTGAAAAGGTCTACAGCCTCTAATACCCCTATAAATGCTCCATCGTAGTAGATCTTCAAGCGTTGACCATTGACTTTGAAAATCTCACCCTTGTCGGTTTGTAGTGAAACCGACCCAAACTTGTTCACCTCGGTAACTGTGAACGGTCCTGACCATCTGGACTTGAGTTTCGCAAACGGGAGGTTAAATAATAATACTTTATCACCAATTTTAAATTCCCGCTGCATGATATGCTTGTCATGCCACTTCTTGGTCTTCTCCTTGTAAACCCGAGCACTATTATAGGCATGTAATCGAAACTCATCAAGCTTGTTCAATTGCATAAGGCGTTTCTCACCCGCCAGTGAGGGATCCATATTAAGTTCTTTTCTGGCTCACATAGCCCTATGCTCAAGTTCTACTGGTAAATGGCACGCCTTGCCATAGACTAACCGGTATGGAGAAGCACCAATTGGAGTCTTAAAAGCAGTTCGGTAAGCCCATAAAGTGTCATCGAGCTTACGACTCCAATCCATCCTAGATTTACTCATGACTTTCTCAAGGATAGACTTAATCTCCCTATTAGAAACCTCTACCTGGCCACTTGTCTGCGGATGATAGCTTAACCCCCGACGATGGTTGCCCCTAACCCTGTTTCATATTCCGTCAAGTAAAGAATTAACGATGACGTTCATTGAAATGCTTTCCTCCCATCGCTAATGCCATGCAGGAGACCACCCAAAGGGTCTTGATGATCAAACCACATACAAGACAATCTTGACCCCTCAGATGGAAGCTCGAGTTACAAGGTCTAAACAACAAGCTATGACAAGTCAAGAGCCAGCCAAGCCAAGCCACCCCAATGAAGAAGACAGTCCAGGGATCAACAGCCCATGCCCACCCCCAACACAACCTACATTTCCCACACAAAACAGAAACAGAGCCATTCAGGCCCAGACAGACCAGTTAACAAACCCTGCATCTAGGAGGTACACCAGAGCATCCCAACCACCCCCACCATGGCCTACCATCAAGCCAACCCATTAAGCTACAAGTTTGCCCAGGACAAACCCTTTTGAAGTCTAGTAAAAAGTCGTGAAACAGACACCCCAAGTTAGAGTCCAGCAAACAACTAAAAACAGAGAAGGTACATGTCAGATTGTGGCTTCCTTTTGTTTAAGTCAACTTGTCATCGTCCAAGGCAGGTCTTATCTAAGTTATAGTAAGAGTAGAGAGTCCCAAGGAGCAGCAACACACCCAGGCAAGGCAGTAAGACAACAAGACCAACAGATTTCCATTTCAGGAAAAATCCAAAACTGCTTTATTTGCTTTTGTTCAGTCTGTTTTCTTTTGTGTCTTGTGTCTGTTCTTATTAGTTGTTGAGCTCGTCCTATTGTGAGGCTCTTAATTAGTGTCAGTAGAAGTAGTTTAGATCCTAAGCTGGCCCTTGGATGATCTATACATCCAATGGCTCACAAGATATCAGCCTCTCTATATAAGGAGGTCTTGTATGTTGTTGTAAGCAGACTTTTATGAATGAATGAATTAAACTTTGAGAAATCACTCAATGTTATCAAACTTGTGCTAAGAGCTGTAGTTTTAAACAAGCCTGATACATCTCCAAGGTGTTTGATCAGTGCCTTGTATTGTGAGTCAAGTTATACCTGTGCTTTGCTGTGGTTTAACTTACTTGCTGTTGAGGTTAGTTTAGAGTGTTTGTGCCTTGCTGTAACACTTGAAACTGTCTCTAAAACCAGTCTTGAATCCTTTTTCTCTTGTGCTTTGCTGTAGAGGATTGTATCCAAGTCATATCCCTTGAATCTTTCAGTTAAACAACTCACAATCTATAAAACAACATCCCTTATTACTTGATATTGTTTTCAGTTTGAGTCAAGCTAATCAAATCACTTAAAACTTGTGAACCTTAGTAGTTTACACTCCAAATTTGTTATCAGAGCTTTGGTTGAGAGTCTTAGTGAGTTCATTTTCCCTAACTACATTTAAAAACACAAAAATAGCCCAATGAGTGAAGAGAGACTAGCAGGAGTAGAAGCAAGGATGGAGGATCTGGCTGGGCTTGTAACCACCCTAACCAGAACCTTGGACCAAGTTATAGGCAACCATTTGCTTGCTGGAGGGAGAGGTAGAGGACGTGGAAGAGGCCAAGGAGGAGGCAGAGGAAGGCCACCTGATGATGAAGAGGATCCAGACTCAGATGACTCAACAAGAAGCAGAGCTTCCATCCACAGGAACACAGACAAACATCTTAAGGTAGATATCCCTGAGTTTTCTGGTAGTCTTAATCCTGATGACTTATTAGAATGGCTTAGAGAAGTAGAAAGGATCTTTGAGTACAAGGGATACCATGATTCCAAGTCTTTTAAAGTAGCCATCCTTAAACTGAAAGGGTATGCTTCCCTTTGGTATGAGACTATGAAAGGGTTAAGGGCTAGGGAGGGTAAGGAACCCATCAAATCTTGGACTAAACTGAAAAAGAAACTGTTAGACAAATTTGTTGCTAAAGATTACACCCAGGATCTGTTTATCAAGTTATCTAAGTTGAAACAAGGAGACAAACCTGTTGAATCTTATCTGAGGGAGTTTGAACAACTCACCTTACAATGTGATATAAATGAGAAACCTGAGCAAAGGATTGCTAGGTACTTAGAGGGTCTAGATAAGAACATTGCTAACAAGGTTAGGATGCAACCTCTGTGGTCATTTGATGATGTTGTCAACCTATCTCTGAGAATTGAGAAGATAGGGAAGACTAAGCCTGCTACACCAAAACCTGTTAGGCCTTTCCAAACCAGACCTTATAGTGGGTTTAGAACCATGGATACCCCCAAGACAGCACCCCCACCTGTCTTAGACAAGGGTAAGGGCATCATGGGTCAAAAGCCAAGCACTTCATTGACTGAGAACAGAATTAGGTGCTTCCAATGTCAAGGCTATGGACATTTCAGGAAGGATTGCCCTTCTAAGAAGACCTTAACCATAATGGAAGTTGAGGCTTGGGAGAAAGAGGGTCTAGTTGAGTATGAAAGGGATGAGCCTGAGGTTGAAGAAGTGGTGAGTGAGGAAGAAGAGTCTAGTCAGGAGGCAATAGTGGCACTCCCTGACACAGGCCACAGCTTAGTCCTATGGAGAGTAATGCATTCACAACAGATACCTTTGGAGGAGGATCAAAGGTCCCTCATTTTCAGGCGCAGATGTACCATACAAGGGAGGGTTTGTAACCTTATTATAGATGGAGGTAGTTGTACCAATGTGGCTTCTGTTACTATGGTTGATAAGCTGAAGTTGAGCACTCAAGATCACCCTCACCCCTATAAGTTGAGATGGCTGAGTAAGGGAGCAGAGGTTAAGGTGGATAAGCAATGCATGGTCCCTTTCTCCATTGGCAGTGTGTACAAGGATGAAGTATTGTGTGATGTGGTTCCAATGGATGCCTGTCACTTGCTATTAGGAAGGCCATGGGAGTTTGATAAAAGCTCCATACACCAAGGAAGAAGCAATACCTATTCTTTCAAGAATGGGAGCAGGAAGGTGACATTAGCCCCCTTGCCAGCACACCAGAAGAGCTATGGAAGTCCAAGTATGGCTGAGGATTTTAGTGGAGTTGTATTTCTATCTGAGTCAGCAATGGTCAAGGAGTGTAGTGAGGAGCAACCTATAGTAATGCTGCTGTCAAAGGAAGTTCAGGAAGAAGAGTCTAAGGTGATCCCTGCAGATGTTAAGCCCCTCATTGATCAGTTCAAGGAAGTGTTTCCAGAGGAACTTCCTGATGGCTTACCCCCTTTGAGAGGGATTGAACACCAAATAGACCTTGTGCCAGGGTCTGTACTACCTAATAGACCAGCCTACAGATGTGATCCTAAGGCTACACAAGAGCTGCAAAAGCAAGGTGGAGAGTTGATGAGTAAAGGGTTTGTAAGGGAGTCATTAAGCCCTTGTGCTGTGCCTGCATTGTTGGTTCCTAAGAAGGATGGGACTTGGAGGATGTGCATAGATAGCAGGGCTATCAACAACATCACAGTCAAGTATAGGTTCCCTATACCTAGGCTTGATGACATGTTGGATGAGCTAAGTGGCTCAAGGTTCTTTTCTAAGATTGACTTGAGGCAAGGTTACCATCAATTGAGGATCAGAGAAGGAGATGAGTGGAAGACAGCCTTCAAAACAAAGCATGGCCTTTATGAGTGGCTTGTCATGCCCTTTGGCCTGTCAAATGCCCCAAGTACCTTCATGAGGTTGATGACAGAGGTGCTTAGGCCTTGCCTAGGGAGATTTGTGGTGGTATACTTTGATGATATCCTCATCTACAGCAAGAGCAAGGATGATCATTTGAGGCATCTTGAGGCTGTGTTTGAAATACTTAAGGAGAGCAAGCTCTTTGGGAAGCTTGAGAAGTGCACCTTCATGACTGAGGAAGTCAAGGTTCTAGGATATGTGGTATCTGGTAGAGGCATTTCAGTTGATCAAGACAAGATCATGGCAGTCCAGTCTTGGCCTATCCCTAGGAGTATTACAGAAGTAAGGGGATTCCATGGCTTAGCATCCTTCTACAGAAGATTCATTAAGGACTTTAGCACCAGTGCAGCACCTCTCACTGAGTGCATGAAGAAGGGAGAGTTCACTTGGACTGAGAATGCTTTACAGGCTTTCAAACACATGAAGAAGCTCTTGTGCAGTGCACCTATCCTAAGATTGCCAAACTTTGATTGCCTATTTGAGGTGGAATGTGATGCAAGTGGAGTGGGAATTGGAGCTGTCCTCATCCAAGAGAAGAAACCTGTAGCCTACTTTAGTGAAAAGCTAAGTGGTGCCAAGCTAAACTATTCTACATATGATAAAGAGTTCTATGCTCTTGTCAGAGCTCTGAGGCATTGGAGGCATTACCTGAAGCCCAAACCTTTTGTCTTACACTCTGATCATGAGGCATTGAAATACATAGGAGGCCAGCATAAGCTCAGTCACAGACATGCTAAGTGGGTGGAGTTCCTTCAGTCATTCACCTTTTCTAGCAAGTACAAAGAGGGCAAACAAAATGTGGTGGCTGATGCATTGTCTAGGAGGTACACTCTGCTATCAACTATGGAACAAAGGGTTCTTGGCTTTGAGTTTATGAAGGACATGTATCAAGAAGATCCAGACTTTGCAGAAGATTGGTTAGCACAGAAAGAGGGAACAAGAACCATTGATTCACCCTACACTTTGCAAAATGGATTCTTGTTTAAAGGAAACAAGCTGTGTGTTCCCAGAGGATCTTATAGGAGTCTATTGATCACGGAGGTACATGGAAGTGGCCTTGGAGGACACTTTGGGGTTCAGAAAACTGTGGACATACTACAGGATCAATTCTACTGGCCTAAGATGATGGGAGAAGTCCAAATAGTGCTCAGAAGGTGTGGAGTTTGTCAAAAGGCCAAGAGTTCTTTCCAAGCAGGACCTTACCCTCCCCTACCAGTCCCATGTAGGCCTTGGGAGGATGTTAGTATGGATTTCATAATGGCATTGCCTAGGACAGCAAGAGGGAAGGATTCTATCATGGTGGTTGTGGATAGGTTCAGGAAGATGGCACATTTCATTGCATGCAAGAAGACTGAGGATGCTGTGAGTGTAGCAGAGCTATACCTTGATGAGGTGGTGAGGTTACATGGAGTTCCAAGGACCATTGTGTCTGACAGAGACACAAAGTTTATGAGCCATTTCTGGAGGACATTGTGGAAACTGCTTAACACTAGGTTATTGTTTAGTACCTCCCATCACCCTCAAACTGATGGCCAAACTGAGGTGACTAACAAGACCTGGGGAAGAATCTTGAGGTGTATAGTCAGCAAATCTCTCAAGGATTGGGACTTGAAGTTGGCTCAAGCAGAGTTCTCTTTCAATAGAGCTCCATCAGCAGCCACAGGCCACTCCCCCTTTGAAGTGGTCTATGGTACTAACCCCTTAATGCCTTTGAGTTTGTCTAATGTGTGCCGGTCAGAAGTCCACTATGATGCCAAGAAGAGGGTGGAACAAATGTTAAAACTCCATGAATCAGTCAGGAAACAAATTGAGAAGGCTAATGATCTGTACAAGAAGAATGCCAAGGTTCCTAAGACCAAGAACGACTTTGCACCAGGAGATCTAGTATGGATCAACCTAAGGAAAGAAAGGTTCCCTTCCAAGAGAAAGAACAAGCTAGAGCCAAGAGCAGATGGTCCTTTTCAAGTCATAGAGAAGATAGGTCCCAATGCCTACAAAATTGATCTACCAGGAGAGTATGCAGTCCATGGGACATTCAATGTTGGAGATCTTAGTCCTTTCTTTGAAGACTCTGAGGGAGAGGAAGACACAGGCTTGAGGTCAAGCCCTTTTCAACCTGGGGAGGCTGCAGCAGGAGCTAACCCAAAGGGTCTTGATGATCAAACCACATACAAGACAATCTTGACCCCTCAGATGGAAGCTCGAGTTACAAGGTCTAAACAACAAGCTATGACAAGTCAAGAGCAAGCCAAGCCAAGCCACCCCAATGAAGAAGACAGTCCAGGGTTCAACAGCCCATGCCCACCCCCAACACAACCTACATTTCCCACACAAAACAGAAACAGAGCCATTCAGGCCCAGACAGACCAGTTAACAAACCCTGCATCTAGGAGGTACACCAGAGCATCCCAACCCCCCCCACCATGGCCTACCATCAAGCCAACCCATTAAGCTACAAGTTTGCCCAGGACAAACCCTTTTGAAGTCTAGTAAAAATTCGTGAAACAGACACCCCAAGTTAGAGTCCAGCAAACAACTAAAAACAGAGAAGGTACATGTCAAATTGTGGCTTCCTTTTGTTTAAGTCAACTTGTCATCGTCCAAGGCAGGTCTTATCTAAGTTATAGTAAGAGTAGAGAGTCCCAAGGAGCAGCAACACACCCAGGCAAGGCAGTAAGACAACAAGAGCAACAGATTTCCATTTCAGGAAAAATCCAAAACTGCTTTATTTGCTTTTGTTCAGTCTGTTTTCTTTTGGGTCTTGTGTCTGTTCTTATTAGTTGTTGAGCTCGTCCTATTGTGAGGCTCTTAATTAGTGTCAGTAGAAGTAGTTTAGATCCTAAGCTAGCCCTTGGATGATCTATTCATCCAATGGCTCACAAGATATCAACCTCTCTATATAAAGGGGTCTTGTATGATTGTTGTAAGGAGACTTTTATGAATGAATGAATTAAACTTTGAGAAATCACTCAATGTTATCAAACTTGTGCTAAGAGCTGTAGTTTGAAACAAGCCTGATACATCTCCAAGGTGTTTGATCAGTGCCGTGTATTGTGAGTCAAGTTATACCTGTGCTTTGCTGTGGTTTAACTTACTTGCTGTTGAGGTTAGTTTAGGGTGTTTGTGCTTTGCTGTAACACTTGAAACTGTCTCTAAAAACCAGTCTTGAATCCTTTTTCTCTTGTGCTTTGCTGTAGAGGACTGTATCCAAGTCATATCCCTTGAATCTTTCAGTTAAACAACTCACAATCTCTAAAACAACATCCCTTGTTACTTGATATTGTTTTCAGTTTGAGTCAAGCTAATCAAATCACTTAAAACTTGTGAACCTTAGTAGTTTACACTCCAGCTAATGAGAGCACGAGGAACCCCAAATCGTGGGAAAATGATCTTCTAAAACAGTTTGATAACTGCTTTGGCATCACAAGTAGGAGTGGCAATGGCTTCCACCCATTTGGAGACATAATCAACTGCTACCAGAATATATTGGTTACCATGGGAAGATGGGAATGGCCCTTGGTAGTCAATACCCCAAACATCGAATATCTCAACTTCCAAAATACCCGTTTGAGGCATCTCATGCCTTTAAGAAATGTTACCCGTCCTTTGACATGCGTCACAAGATTGAACAAAAGTAGTAGCATCCTTGAGAATAGTCGGCCAATAAAAACCCGACTGCATAACTTTAGCAAACGTCCTTGAGGGACCATGATGACCGCCATATGAAGAAGAGTGACAATGAGAAATGATGGCATGTACCTCACCCTCTGTAATACATCGTCGATAAATACCGTCGGCACATTCCCGGAATAGATAAGGATCATCCCAAAAATACCTCTTGACATCATGTTGAAACCTCTTCTTTTGCTGATAGGATTGATCTGGAGGCATAATTCCCCCAACCAAAAAGTTGGCATAATCGGCAAACCATGGAGTTTCCATGGTAATGGCAAGGAGATGATCAACAGCAAACGAATCATCAATGGGGATGGAATCTCCCTCTTCAAACCTCAGACGAGACAAATGGTCAGCAACCACATTCTCAGCACCTGACTTATCCCGGATCTCCAAATCAAATTCTTGTAACAACAAGATCCAACGAATAAGCCTAGGTTTGGCTTCCTTTTTAGCCAACAAGTATTTCAGTGCTGCATGGTCAGTATAGACTATCACCTTAGAACCCACAAGATAGGCTCTAAACTTGTCTAAGGCGAAGACAACTGCAAGTAATTCTTTCTCAGTGGTAGCATAGTTAACTTGCGCATCATCCAACGTCTTACTGGCATAGTAAACTGCATAGTCACTGGCATCACACATTATCTCAAACTGCAATGTCCAATCAGGAGACTGGATAATAGGAGCTGAGATTAGAGCTTGTTTAATCCTGTCAAAAGACTTAACACACTCATCAGTAAACACAAACGGGGCATTCTTATGGAGAAGCTTAGTCATTAGTTGAGCAATCTTTGAAAAATCCTTAATAAAACGGCGATAGAACCCCGCATGACCAAGGAAACTTCTAACACTTTTAACATTCACCGGGTAAGGTAATTGCTCAACCACTTCCACTTTAGCGTTATCCACTTGGATGCCTCGTCCAGACACCAAATGACCAAGTACCACCCCTTCAGTTACCATGAAGTGGCACTTCTCCCAGTTTAACACAAGATTGCTTTTCTCACAACATTGCAAGACCTTAGTCAGATTAGCTAAACAACCATCAAAATCGGTCCCATAAACACTGAAGTCATCCATAAAGACCTCCATAATAGACTTGATATAATCAGAAAATATAGCCATCATACAACGTTGAAAGGTGGTAGGGGCATTACATAACCCAAAAGGCATTCTTCGGTAAGCAAAGACACCATAAGGGCATCTGAAGGTAGTCTTTTCCTGATCGTTAGGATGAATGGGGATTTGAAAGAATCCCGAGTAGCCGTCTAGATAACAAAAATACTTATGACACGCTAGACGCTCTAACATTTGGTCAATGTAGGGAAGAGGAAAGTGGTCTTTCCTAGTGGCTACATTCAGCCTCATATAATCAATACACATCCTCCACCCTGTCACTAGTCTAGTAGATATAAACTCATTTTTCTCATTAGTGACGACCGTAGTCCCTCCCTTCATAGGGACTACCTGAACAGGACTGACCCACTTTGAATCAGAAATAGCATATATGATTTCCGCATCTAACAATTTCTGCACCTCTTTTCTAACTACCTCTTGCAAAGTGGGGTTCAAACGACGCTGACCCTGCCTACAAGGTTTATGGTCTTCTTCTAAGTGGATACGGTGCATACAAAAGTCAGGACTA
>JAIUZE010072210.1:0-40790 GCA_022085475.1 Heliosperma pusillum | reverse complement strand
TGGTTGCTGTTGCACAAAGAGTTGGAAATTTGTATAGAATTGCATTACATTCAGCAGTTCATTGTCATAATTCATCTAGAACAGTTTTGCCTACAATTGTATCTACTGTGTTTCAGACTTCTAAGTCTAGTGTAGAGCAACAAAACTGTGATTTACCTCTTGTTCATGCAAGGTTTGGACATTCTTCTTTAGAAAAGCTACAGCATGTACCTTGTATTGATGTTAAAGGAATAAAGAGTATTTTTTGTGAAACATGTTTGATTTCCAAGCATCATTTATTGCCTTTTAATAGAAGTATTTCACATGCTAAGAAATGTTTTGATTTAGTTCATGTTGATGTTTGGGGTCCTTATAGAGTACAGTCAAGTACTGGTGCTAGGTCATTCTTAACAGTTCTAGATGATTTCTCTAGGAATACCTGGGTGTTTTTGATACATAACAAGACACAGGTGCCTGGTTTTCTTAAAGGTTTTGTGTCTTATGTTGAGACACAATTTTCTGCACACATCAAAGTAATAAGATCTGATAATGGCACAGAATTTTTCCAGACACAGTGTAAGGATTTCTTTTGTTCAAAAGGAATTGTTCATCAAAGGAGTATTGTTGGTAGACCTCAGCAAAATGGTCGTGTAGAAAGGAATCATAGACATCTCCTAGACACACATCTAGAGCATTGAAATATCAATCCAATGTGCCTACAAGATTTTGGGGAGAATGTTTACTAACTGCTGCTTATTTAATAAACAAAATGCCAACTAAAATCCTTGACTGGAAGACTCCTTATGAGATTTTGTTCAAAGAATTACCAAGATATGATGAACTACGAGTTTTTGGCTCTTTATGTTTTGCTGCTAAGTCAACAGGTGATAAGTTTAAGCCAAGAGCAAGTAAGGCTGTTTTCATAGGTTATCCCTTTGATCAAAAAGGTTACAAACTCTATGATTTAGACAGGCATGTAATATTCACAAGCAGAGATGTGATTTTTAAGGAAGATTATTTTCCTTATAAGATGGATGAAGAAACTCTTGATAAGAATGATTTGCCACTGGTAGATATGCATTCTGACTGCTTAAATGATCCCCTTATTAATGGGAACAATACAGCATCAGAGATGTCAATTAATCCAAACCAGTCAAATGATCAAACATCTCTAATAGTGGATGATTTAATAACACAGACTATGGAGAATAATGTGGTTCCAGAGTCTGTTCATTCTCAAACATCTTCTGAGTTTAGTACAGCAGATCAGTCAAAGTCTGTTCATGTTTGTGCTGAAAAGAAGTCAGTTAGACATAGAACAATGTCAACCAGATTAAGAGGTTATCATTGTCCATTGCCACCATCATTATCACATCCTAATGCTTTACATGTGCAAGTTCTTAATGACATAACTGGTTTTCATCCAGAGTATGTCAAGTCTCTTTGTAATGTTCTTATTGAGACTGAACCAAGTTCATATAAACAAGCTATGAATGATCCAAGATGGATTTTGGCAATGAACCAGGAATTACAAGCTTTGGAAGCTAATAATACATGGGAATTATCTGTTTTACCAGATAACAAACAAGCAATTGGTAGTAAGTGGGTTTATAAAATCAAATACAAACCAGATGGAACTGTTGAAAGGTTTAAAGCTAGACTGGTTGCCAAGGGTTATAATCAGGTTAAAGATAAGGATTATAAGCATACTTTCTCACCTGTGGCTAAGTTCACTACTGTAAGATTGTTGCTTGCTGTATCCTCCATAAATAAATGGCCCATACATCAACTAGATATAAATAATGCTTTCGTACATGGCTTCTTGGATGAAGAGGTTTATATGAAGTCTCCTCAAGGGTATAATGCAAAGAAAGGACAAGTATGTAAGTTGATTAGATCTTTGTATGGTTTAAAGCAAGCTTCTAGGCAATGGAATCTAGAGTTATGCAAGTTCTTGACAGGATTAGGGTATATTCAGTCCAAGTATGATTATTCTCTATTCACAAAAACCAACAGTGTTACCAAGAATTTTACAGCAGTTTTGATTTATGTTGATGATGTTTTACTTACTGGAAGTTCAATAGAAGACATCCAGAGCTTGAAGGCTGAGTTACATACTAAGTTCACCATAAAGGATTTAGGGGAAGCAAGATACTTTCTAGGCTTGGAGATTGCAAGAAATGAGAAAGGTATCATGTTGAATCAAAGGAAATATATCCTAGATATTCTAAAGGATAGCTCTATGGAAGACTGTAATCCTGTCAGTTTTCCAATGCAAAAAGGGCTCAAGTTATCAATTGATTCAGGAAACTTATTACCAGATCCAGAAGTTTATAGAAGCCTCATTGGAAAGTTATTATATCTAAACATGAGTAGGCCTGATTTATCTTATAGTGTACAACATTTAAGTCAGTTCTTGAGTCAGCCTCATGATACACACTTGGATGCTGCATATCATATTTTGAGATACCTTAAAGGAACTGTTAGTGCTGGTTTATATTATCCTGCTACTTCTAGTTTCAGCATTCAAGCCTACACAGATGCTGATTGGGCTGCCTGTGCCTTTTCTTGTCGATCATTAAGTGGGTTTTGTATCTTCTTGGGACAGTCTTTAGTTTCATGGAAAACTAAAAAGCAGAAAACTATCAGTAAAAGCACAGCAGAGGCTGAGTACAGGAGCATGTCGTACACATCAAGTGAGCTTGTTTGGTTGGTTAATGTATTACAAGAGCTGCAAGTTCCTATACAACTCCCTGTTCCCCTCTACTGTGATAATACTGCTGCACAGCACATAGCAAGCAACCCAGTATTTCATGAGCGCACAAAGCACTTGAACATGGATTGCCACTATGTCAGGGAAAGGCAGCAGGAAGGTTTTTTGGTTACTAAGCATGTAAAGAGCAGTCTTCAACTGGCAGATATTATGACAAAGCCGCTAGGGAAGTCTGATCATCATTCTTTTTCTGTCAAGCTTGGTCTAGATCTTGGAAAGTATAGTCCAGCTTGAGGGGGGAGTATGAACTAACTAACTCAGTTAGTTATAGTTAGTTAGTTTATATCTTTAGTTAGTTAAGGTTGTTAGGATTGTCATAAGTTAGTTAGAACTAATAATCCTAGAAACAACTCTTGTATATAAAGAGAAACAATCTTATTTGTAAGATGATCAATTCATAATACAATAAAAACAACTTATCTCTACAATTCCATCTCTCTCTAAAATCTCTCTTTAAATCAAAATATAATTTGTACAACTTCAATCTTTATGAATAAGAAGATGAAGTTTCATAGTAACCACTATTGAAAACAAGTTGATATAAGCTGTGGTTACATTTTATCAAAAACTGACAATATAATCTCGTCTTATTTTTCAGACGGAAATGGTCCGTCTGAAATAAGAATTTCAATATATATCAATTAACATTGAAATTTTGAGTGCTATCCAATTTTCTCTGTTGTACCTTTTACGCACATTACATATTATTACGTTAAATTCAAAGCGTAGTTGAATAGTTAACGTATTTATGCATTTATGACTAAAAGCTGTGTATTTGCATGTGATCCAAGCTAGTAAACTAAAGTATAACGAAATTGAAGACTTGAGGTGCACCTAGTAATTATAAGGCAACATTCTTTCAAATAACAACTACTTCTATTAATTCACAATAATAATAATAATAATAATAATAATAATAATAATAAACATGTGACTGGGCATGGCCATGGGCTCTGTTTGGATTTCGATACATCAGTAGATTTTTGGGTGGTTGTCTCCATTTCGATGGCTAGACTAGGCCTCGATCCTTGAGATCGTTCCCCTATTCGCTTTTTTTTTTCTTTTTTTTTTTTGTGCGAGTTCTTGATAAAAACCGTTCTAATTTGTTTGAAGAATTGTCTTATGTGATGACTAAATGACTAATGCATCAATTGAGGGATTCCATATACAAGGAATAGATATAAAACAAGAAGAGAAGATACATTTCTCATTGAATAGAAGAAGAAGAGAACATACTGTCTTTCCCATGAGAGATCTAGTCTAGATATAAAAACAAGGAACAGATTTAAGTACTTGCTCAAGGATGCTCTTTTAGGCATCAAGGGAGAAATAATAATGGAATCTCATACATATCAGTTTCTAAACGACTACATCATTTAAGCGATAAGCAATGCACCATGTTCAAAGCGGAGATACTTCCGTCATCCTTTTCCACCTTCCAAGCTTCTCCTTGCCCTAAATTTGGAACACCCATGTCAAGAGGTGAAAGATGACAAGGCCATGACGAAAGAATTTCGCAAAGAAGTATCGACATCTATGAAAGGTAAGACTTAGTGGAGGAGGGATAGGGAAATAGCCAAAAATTACTAGATATTCGATGATAAATATAAAGAAATTTGTCTTTTTTGGCTATGTTGTCGTTTACTTCATACGTCTCAATCGTTTGTTTACCTATGATTAAAATACTCTCACATAAAATATAAAAGGTAAACAAATGATTGGAATGAAAGGGTAAACATAGTAGGACCGCACATCAATGCATAAAATATAATATACCTTGCGAGTGGGTACAGCAAGCTCATTGTCAACAATAGATATTGCTCGGAAACCCAACGGGTGCAAAACCATTTCATAACTACAAGGACGGAATCATGTAATAAGGTTAATCTATTAAACAACATAATGTAACCAAAATGACATGCAGACAAAGGGGGAGAGGGCGAAAAGCTAAAGACACGAGTACAAAAGCGTGTAGTGGCGAAGAATGTACTCAGCGACAGAAACTTTATAAGGGGGGCCGCCTTCACGATCAACAATCTGCAGTAAGATGATACAATTCAAGATTCATAGATTAATTAACTTAGCCATGTCTTTATACAATATTAGAAACAAACAGTGAAATTTGGAAGGGTGTCGAGAAGGACCGGAAACATTAAAGTAATAAGCTCTCCATCAAGCTTCAAGAGATCTGCAATGCGACTTGCCCAAGCTAACCGCTGTTTTGGATCAATGGCACAGAAGAATCTGCATATTGTAAAAAACTTGGCTAAGTATATACTCGCTTCGTACATGAATAACCTTCCTGGTTTGTTTTGAACATTAAAGAAGTACTAAAAATTAGAATCAGCACCACATAGCTTGTCACTCACGTGTAATCGAAAATGAGATCAAATAGTTCAGCTGGATTCCAAGTGAAGAAATCTGCCTGTACGAAGGAAAAGCAGGCGCCATTTGGGGACGTCGCAGCCATCTGATTAGACAAGAGTGCAAAAGCGAGTTAGAGCGCAGCCTACAAGTTACAACACTCATCAACATTGCAGTAGAGTAGGATCATAAAGTCCGCAAACAAGCTTGCATTTCCATGTCAGAAACACATTGCTAAATTTTTAACATTTTGCAGCTTCTCACGGCTTTAATGCTTACAACTTTGCTTTTCTGTACATTTTCTCACGGTAAATGGATAAACATGGAAGCGTAATAAAGAATGACATACGAAGTATCAAAAAGAAAACCAAGGAAAAGAGACGGAGGTTCACCTCTCTGGCTTTCTCCAAGGCAAGATTTGAGAAGTCCAGTCCAGTAACATAGCGCTCAGGGGAAGCTAATGCCACGACATCATACCCCTGCAATACATAAATGCATCACGTTCAGCGAAATGTAGCAATTCATATTATGACAGGATCGAAACCTACCAAATTTTAAACTATTCAGGTTCATCAAAATGGGAAACTAACTACAATATACATTGTTTTTCGTATGAAGCAAAGATAAAATAAATTAGTCACATAAATTCAGTACAATTCAAAGAAAACAGGATCAAATATTAAGCGCTATTAAGTACTCCTATATTACAATAATGAATCTCCATCAGAAAACACCTTCTTATATAAGACGGTCTTACACAAGAATATTGTGAAACAGATCCTACTAATAACTACATTTTGACTTTTATGGGTGCTTTATATGTTAGTGAGATCCCTTTTACACAGTATTAGTCTAAAAGTGCCTTACAAGAAACCAATTGTTCATGAAAAGGGATCATAAAAGGTTTAGTGAGCCATTTTTCTTTATTCGGCAATACAACCAGCACGGCAGCAGAGCATGCTTATTTGTTCTGGTTCTGGCATACATTTGTCGCGTAAGAGTTTAACACTAACTCGACAAAGCTCACAATCTAAAGAAGGAAGTTATAATACGGAGTATAATTTGAAAAACAGCTCCAAAACTAAAAGTATTGCTTAGTACAAAGACTTACACTACCACAACCAGGAACAAGAGCCCTGCCTTTTGGAAGAAGATCATTTCGAACAAGATGCTCAATAATCGGCGTTGCTCGTCTCAAATCAAATGATGTCATTCCTATCTCCCAGCATCGTTCCCACCCACCTATTCATCATATACAACAACTTCATACAACTTTTTATTCAACACACAATGAAACTTAAATGCAAAACATAAGGCAAAAAACCGCATTTTAAATGAACCTCTTTAAAACAAGTACCAAAATGAAGAGATAACATCATAACAAAGAACATAAGTGTGGGTGCGGATAGTTACCCTTACCCTGTATAACTATATTGGTCAGCTTTCATCATAAAATGGTCATTTTTTGTGTCGTCAGTCGTCACACCATCAGACGGTCGCATAGTATAATTTGCGGTGGACAAATGAGTAGTTTTAGCAAAAATTAAGTGTCCTAATTAGTTTGTTTGGGCGTTTATATTGATTTTTTTTCAGACAAATTTGTGTGTTTAGCAGTTCACTAATTCATGCAAAGTCACTTACCTAGTTCCTCGTGAGTAGAAATTCCTACCTCTATTCATCTCGTGAGTAGAAATTCCTACCTCTATTCATTTTTTGTTAGATTCGCATAGGGGTCTGGCCGCGTCCTCGAAAAAGAGAGAGGGTTCACTTTACAAGTTCGAGGAGTTTCCATCCCAAAATCCCAAAATCAATTGACAATGGGTGGAGTAGCTCCTCGGTTTGTAAAGTAGTTCACTCTCTTCTATTTCTACAATGTAGGATAACCTTACATGTGACATTTTCACACGCCCTCTCACATGTAATGTCTCCCTTTCGATCGATCGATAGGAACGTCATTCTTTTAAAACTTGTTACGTCGTCGCTTTTCGGACCCGCCAAATAATGGCCAAGTTTCATTTTTTTTCGCCATACGGGAACATTGTTGCTTTTCGGACCCGCCTTCGTCTCGGAACACAAGAATAAACCTTGGGCTCTGTCGCTGTGATACTGTTAAAAATAGTAATCTAGAAATTTCTTGAAAGATTAAGATAGTTACAAAACCACTAGCATAATCTAGATAGATGGAGAGATTAACAACTTTGTAAATGTTTCTAGAATGTTTTCGTACACTACTATAAAAATTGGTGTAGGTTCATTCTCATGTGTGTAGTCCATAAGCTCTAATTAGCTTATAGGTCTCACCAACTATCGTCTCCCCCAAATATTATGTAATATTATAGTATCACACATTCAACATATAGATAAAATCATTTATATTGTGAATACCGTGTCCATTACATAATTTTGCTGCCAAAAATTCCAACAGATACCATGTTAGATTCGCACATGGGCTTGAGCCGCACCCGTCGGAGAGCAGAGAGTGTCCACTTTGCATTTGCAAGTCCAAGGAGGTTCCATCCCAAAATCAATTGGCAATGGTGGAGTAATTCCCTTTTTCCCATGCAAACGAAACAAATTTTATGCGTGAATTACTTATTTTTCACAAGAATTTTATCTTCCCATGTTAAAGTATCGTACCGAAACATGTATATTGGTCGGATAGAAAAGGACACGCGGAGTACTCGCTTAGTCGAAACCATTTATTTACCTTTAATTAAATAATAACCTCACAAGGAATTAAAAAAAAAGTAAATAAATGATCGGGAGTCGGGTATAACTTACTTAAAGGATCAGATTGAACCCATTGTCGCATCTTTTGTAGAAAAGCAGCACGCGACCCGGACCCCATAGGTAGTGATGGTGCGAGTGTGGAGGGCGGAAGATGAATAACTTGAGAGGAGAAAAGTGTGAAAATGATGGCGCATTTTTAGTTGTCATACCATGAAATACATGCTTTCATTTTTTTACCTCGTGACTTGTGTGAGCATTAGACAAATTTGGCAGGAAATTACGAATGCGGTTGTAATAACATGTAACTGTTCCTCGAAGTTGAAATCAACTCTTTGACCCCATGCTCCCATAACTTGGGTCCGACCCGGCAGGTTTGGGTCGAGTCTCGAACTCACTGTCACCCCTAATCACATGTGAGAAAATGAATGATAAGATATCTATATTGTTATCTTGTATTTGAGTTACGTTAAACAAATTTGCAATAACGATGGCCTCGCCCAATAAGAAATTCTTATTTCTGATTTTGTGGTATATTAGTACCAAATTAAATCCAGTTAAATAATACTCCCTCCAATCCAATCCAAACTACCCACACCCTTTTACACAAGTTTTAAGAAAATTGCACACCCTTTTACACAAGTTTTAAGAAAATTGCTTTTGGTGAGGGTACTATGGGAAAAGGATGAGAGAGGTATTACATAAATTAGGTGAGTTATGTTATAAGGATATAGTTGTCCTAATTTTACTCAATTATGGTACGAGTAGTTTGGATTGGATTGTCCTAAAATAGAAGGTGGATAGCTTGGATTGAATTGGAGGAAGTAGTTGATATTTGACGTGTTATATATTCCCTTCATCTCAGTCATTTGTTATCTATTGTGTTTTGCACAAAAACAAAGAAAAAGGAAAAAAAAAGGTGGACAAAAGTAGCATTTAAATAATGCCTTAGTGAGGGGTATCCACTTGTCCCACTTGCCTAACATGTTAAAACTTACCTTATTTATAAATCATCAATATCTATCTATATTATTAAAGGAAGCTTTTTTCGAGCGATTATAGAGACTCCAACTTTTCCGAACTACAAAAGCATTAAAACTTTTATCTTTTTGTATTTTTTAACTGTATTTGGATGAGATTTGTGTTTTTTTAATAAGAATTCGTCTTTCAATATAAGTCTACGTTAGAGAGGAAAGTCAGGAAACACATGCATATGTATTTGACTAAACGTCTAAACACTTACATATTTAGACCTCTATAATTAAAAGTATTTACCATTGTTTTGCATACACCATTTATCGCTTAGCTCTATTGATAATTGATTGTTAGTTTGGTTCAATCTTTCACTATTTTGATAGTATATGTTTTCATGATTTCAGGAAACTAAACAAATGGAATTGAATTTCCTTATAGTGGATTAACAGTAAGCTTTTTTTTTTTATGTATCTTTCAATTCCTCATAGATTTTTAATGCATGTATTCAATCTCATGGATCAAAGTACATTTTTCATATAGCTTCAGATATTATATTTTTTTTAAGAGTTTACAACAAGTAAGCGGCTCAATTGTAATATTTGTTTTTTGGTACAATCAATTGTAATATTTGTAAGGTAATATAAATATTCGTACAACTTATTTAGCGTCCATGCAAAGTTCTCTAATTAAATTTATGAGTTGGGATTCATCATGCAAAGTTCTCTAATTAAACTTATGAGTTGGGATTGATACACTAATATAAATTCAGTATTCCGGTGAAACTTAATTTAAGTGAGTTTGCTAATACTTTCGTTCTTGTGTACCGTTCACTTTATTGTTATTGGCCTTTGTGCGGCATTTGTCGATTTTGACTCATAATTATATACGTTGTATTTTCAAGTGCTGCAATGTGCGTTATTGACGTATCAGAGTTATAAGATATATCCAAGTTAACCTTTGTATAAATATAGAGAAGCCGAGAAGATTGGTTTCTACTCCGTATAACTTAATTTAAGGAAGTCATTATGATAAATTGATAAATGCATATACGGTGAAGTTATAAATTTATCATTGTTTTTCATAAAATTTGGCGGAAAGTATAGGATAATATAATCAAAATAAAAGAAGGATTACCTACCTATATCATAGACCAGTGACATTAGATTAGAAATTTGAAATGTTGGATAAAAATTTGAATGTTATATGCTCGATGTCTAAAATAAGTATTTTAAAGTTGAAATTTCTACAATTGATCTCATATCATAATTTGATAGTGATGTAGACTTATAAGAAAAAAACGCCTTAATCTTATTGTTGTTTAATTTAGTGCTACTGACATTAACAAATCATTGATGAGCAATTATTATAGTCAAATCTACAAAAAAAATTTAGATAGCTCTTAAATTTTTGTATTAATTATGAAAATAATATAATTAGATTCGTGGTAAAAAAAATGCTATCATTACAGTATAGATTTTCATATTATTTGCATATACTTTGTGTAATTTTTCGTATGTTATATATATATCACATTAAAAAATAATTTATGTGTGGTGAATATACTAATATCTATAAATAGTAGAATTGCCCCATATCGAGCAATTAACATAAGGTGAGGTGATCAACCCAATATCTTTTGAGTTGCTTAAAATATTGTCTTAGAGAACTTGATTCTTAGGTACTTTGGATCATTTTTCGAGTCATAATATAGATCAAATATAACTTGAGTCCCGACAAGCTTGGTAACATATGTTTAAAATAGAGTTGAATCAATATCTCAATATTATTTTTTAAAAAAATTACGGAGTATATTTTATTATAATCTTAAAACTTCAAAAGTTTATTTTTATAAGTTAATTGTTATAGAAAAATTACGAAAATGACATTAACGTAGACCCGTGAATCGCACGGGCATGAAATCTAGTATATATATAAAAGAGGCTTTTTTCAGGCAACGAGAGAGTCTCCAACTATTTCAAAACACTATTTTATTTTTTATTAATAAAACTACCTTACACATAATTTTATTAGGCTAATTAAATATTAAATAAAATATATTATATTATATAAAGATTGAATTTTAATATTATCAACTTTTCAACCTTATATTCATACATATACTTTCCAAGTTATGGTTAAACTCTTAAATTTTGATTATATTTTTTAAATTAATTATTTTCCTAATAATATTATCAACTTTTCAACTTTTTAGAAACTCTTTAAGTAAAAGTTAAATTCATAACTATTATTTGTCCCACATTGGAAAATAATGTAGATGTGCTAAAAATATTACATATAAATAATAGAATTTTCCCACATTGGAAAAATAATAAAGTGGGTAATCCTATGATTATAAATAGAAGTCATCCTTAAACCTTATGTATCAACCCAAAAATTTTGAATCTCTTAAATATTGTCTTAGAGATCCTATGATTAAATATAGGAATCATTCTTGGACCTTATATAACAAACTAAAATCTTTTAAATCTCTTAAGTATTGTCTTAGAGATCTCTTAAAAGTTTGTCTATTATTATCTTCACAATTGTTAAATTTACATCATCAAAAATTAATTTTAAAAGGTATTATTAAAAAAATTGAAGTATTGTAAAAAAAAAATTATGAAGATAATATAATTAGATTCGTGGTGAAAAAAACCCTGAAAAGTATAAAAACTCATATTATTTGAACATATTTGGTGTAATTTTTAGTATATTATTTGTCATACATTGAAAAATAATTTAGTTGTGGTGAATATATTACCTATACATAGTAGAATTGTCTCACATCAGAAAATCATCATAAGGTGGGTGATCTTATGATTACAAATAGGAATCATATTTGGAACTAAAGTTTCAACCCAAAATTTTTTGAGCCTCTTACATATTGTCTTACAAAACTCTTAAAATTTGTATTATAATTTTCACTATAGTGAAATTTACATCATTAATTATTAATTTAGAAAAGTATCATAAATAATAATTTTGATGGTAAACTATTTAATGTGTTATTTGTTCCACATTGAAAAAAACAATGTAGGTATCGTGACTTGTGAATTTACTACCTATAAATATCAAAATTTGTACCACATTAAAAAATTATCATAAAGTGGAGTGATCATAAATATGATCATCGTACGAGCTTTTAAACTAATTTTTGATATTGTTATGTTAATAAATGACTTTAAAAATTTAATAAATGACATTTAAAATATTTTTTTTATTATTCTAACATTAATATAACAATTTAGTAACAGTTAAGCAATAAATATTATATGAAAAAAGATGGTGTAATACTTAGTTTGTTATTAGTCCCACATTGAAGAATAATGTATGTGTGGTGAATATATTACTTATAAATTGGAAATTGTCCCACATTGAAAAATTATTATAACATAGGGTGATCCTATGATTATAAATATGAGTCATCCTTGAACTTAGGTATAAACCTACAATTTTTTAAGACTCTTAATTATTGTTTTGGAGAGCTCTTAATAGGGGTGATAATGAGACGAGACAGCTCGCGAGCAGCTCGAGATCGGCTCGGTCAAAGCTCGGTCAAAGCTCGGCTCGTTTGAGCTCGGCTCGAGCTCGGGCTCGGCTCGGGTAGTTTTCGAGTCAAGCCGAGCAAGGCCCGGCTCGGCTCGAAAAGCTCGTGAGCAGCTCGATAAATTTTTATTATGTATATTCTAAATTAATTTGATTTATAAAAATACTTTTAATGAAATATGTAATACTTGTAAATGGAAACAAACACCAACTCAAATTTTTTTTACCACCTGCCAATAAGTTAATAACCCATTAATTAGCCCATTAACCTTATTAGTCATTACCCAAATATAATGAAGGGTGATTTTGTGAATTTACCTACTTTACCCTAACTGAGTAACTGCAATACTGCATCGTTTCAACTTTCACGTTTGCCGTTCCAACTTCAAACTTCCAAATTTGATGAAACTCAAACTCTTCAGTCTTCTTCTTCCTTAGTATTACACAATCACGGTCTCACGAATCACGACTGACTCCGCCTTCAAGTCTCCAAGATTCAACCGTGGTCACTACGAGTCTACGACTAACGCCTCTGCTCTTGTTTGTCAGGTACTTCGTCAAATATCAGTCGTCACTAGTTAATTATTTTATGTTTTAATGTCTTTTGAGTAAATTATGTAGAATAATATGATCAATTATGAAATTATTGGTTAAGATGTAGGGTATTGTAACTACTAACGATATCGAATATAGGATTAAATGCTCTGTTTTTAATTTTGTCACAGTCGTCACTAATCAGAACATGATGCTATTAATCTTGAATCCCCAAATATAACATACTTTGAGTTAGAAATCTTCAGAGATAGATACTCCATATTTCTCTAGCATGAAAAATGTACTGTTTCTTCTGGATCGTTGGTTACAGTGGCATCATTGGCATTTACTTTTGCGTTTCTGTCTTGTACTGTATCCTTCTCAAGAAACTAGTGATAGAAGCACCTAGCAAGGTGCCTATAATCTTTATTTGGTGATGGAAAAGTTTGACATCATTAGTCATCTATTGTTTCTAGAAAACTTGTCATTAAAGCACTTAAAGCTAAGTATCCACCTTTTTTTTGGTAGATGATGGAGAATACTAGATAACAGAGACAATTAAAAATTGCTACGAAGGACTTACTGAATTCTGTAATGGTTTCTTAATCACTAGTTCATAATTGGTAACATTTGTTTGGTGTACAGAATAAGAGAGACGGAGAATCAAATCGGAACGACCATGACCGGTAAGTTTTTATATTATTGTTTACTTGTCTTGCACTTGGATTTCAGTGCAATTTCTCTTCAATGACACTAGTCTATTTCTTCTGTACTTGTCTTACAGATGCATTAGAGCCTACTTCTCCAGTCACTTGTCCTTCAATTAATACAGTGGAAGAACATTTTGTGAATCTTGATGATGAGATGGATACTGAAGAAGAAATGGAGGCACAAGTAACGGAAGACCATCCAGAGTCTAATCTTAATTCTACCCAAGATGTTCTTGCGGAGGAAAGCCACCTCCTCATCCTTTCAAAAGAGGAAGGAAAGCCGAAGTGTGGAACGACTTTTCAGAACCCTTTCTGGTTAAGAGGACATGGAAATCTAATTGTAAGTACTGCGCGAAACCTTTATCTCACTTGAAATCCGGTGCAACAACTCATTTTAATAGGCACTCAAATAAATGTGCAAAGAAGACATTGTTTTCCAAGAGGCAAAAGCTTATTAACTTTTTACCGTCTAATTCGGGTGCAAGTACTAGTTTTGTTAGTGCTTTACATGATGGCCAACTTGACATGTTAGTGATGAGGGAGGGAATTGCACACTGGATACTCATGCATGAGCATCCTTTTAGAATTGTGGAGGAAGAGGGTTTTAATTTGATGATGAAACGAGGTATTCCGCAATATAAAAGTATGTCTCGCCATACCATAAGAAGTGATTCTTTTAAAGTGTATGAGAGTGAAAAAAAGAAGCTAAAAGCAATGTTGAAAGGTGTTGAGAAAATTTCACTGACCACGGATTTATGGAAATCAAAGCCTCAAAAAATTGAGTATATGGTTTTAACGGGTCATTTTGTTGATTGTGACTGGAAGCTCCAAAAGAGGGTCTTGAATTTTGTCCACTTACCTCCACCCCGAAAAGGAAGAGACATAGCCAATTGTATATTCAAATGCTTAAAGGAGTGGGATATAGAGAACAAAGTAAGTAACTGTTTCCCTTATATTGTTCCGTTTTTCTTATAATTGTATTTTTTAGTCAGCATGTTCCTACTAATTTGAAAATAACTTAAACACCTTAAGAAACTAATCAATTTTTTTTGTAGGTTTTCACTATTTCAGTTGATAATGCTTCAGCTAATGATACTTGCATTCAAGTTCTCAAGGACACTTTTTCTCTCACTAAAAGGTTGATTTGTGATGGTAAGTTGTTCCATGTTCGTTGTTGTGCACATATTCTAAACATTATGGTACAACATGGTCTCAAACAAGTGAAAACTATCATCACTAATGTTCATGAGAGTGTTGATTACATTAATCAAAGTGATCTACGACTCAAAAAGTTTACTGAACTTGTACAACAATTCAACCTTAAAGAAAGAAGATTGGTTCTTGAATGTAAGACTCGTTGGAATTCCACTTATGAAATGTTAGCTTGTGCAATTAAGTTCAAAAAGGTGTTTGCAAGGCTAGCTCAAGAAGATCATAATTATACTTATTGTCCTAGTGCTGAAGATTGGGTGAAAATTGAAAAATTGGTTGAAATATTAGAAGTGTTTAATGATACGACGAATATTATCTCCGGATCTGAATACCCTACTTCTAATCTCTTTTTGGCTGAAATTTATAGAATCAAAGTGTTGTTGGATACACATTCCGACTCTTCTGATGAATTTGTTAAGAACTTAATTAAGAACATGAAAGAAAGGTTTGATAAGTATTGGGGTCAATGTAATTTGCTTATGGCTATTGGAGCCGTGTTGGATCCTCGAATGAAGATGAAGGTTGTGGAGATTACTTTTCCAAAGATGTTCCCATCTGATGTAGCTCGAGGTAATGTTAATAAGGTAAAAGAGATATTGTATGAGCTATATAAAGAATATGTTACCATGTATTCTCCTAAGGGGCAGAGTGATGAAGGCGGAGGTAATTCTTCTATCAATGTAAGGAGCAACACTCCAGGATTGTCGGAACTTTTACGAGTAGTGAGAAGTGAAGATACAATTGAGTCTAGGAAATCTGAAGTTGATGATTATCTTGACGAGGGGTGTTATGTTCCTCACGAGGACGAGTGTTTTGATGCCTTGCAGTGGTGGAAAGATAAATCAATGAAGTTTCGTATATTATCCAAGTTGGCAGCTGATATCTTAGCTGTTCCAATTACCACTGTTGCCTCCGAGGCAACGTTTAGTGCTGGTAGCAGAGTTATTGATCCTTATCGTGCTTCATTGACTTCAGATGCAGTACAAATGTTGTTATGCACGGGAGATTGGTGTCGATCATTACATGGATTAAAACGAAAGAATAAGGTGATTACAATACTATATTCTAGTTTTTACTTCCTTCATTTACTTTAATAAAGTCATTATTCAATTTGTGAATGTTTTTTTTTTCCAGAATAAAAGCGAGGATCAACCAAAGGAAATTCGTCTCCCACTTCCATAGGTAAGTATAAGTGGAGGACATGGTCGTATATTAGTTAAATTTTTCTATAGTAGCAAATTATTTTTTGACTCAAATTAATTTTTAGTCATGTATATTTTGTTACAGGAGTTGCGATAAGACCCACGAGCGAAGAGGTGATGACGTATTGCTCAAAGAAGATTAAGGCAAGATATGAGGAGATTGAAGAGGCGATAAATGGTTTTGTTATGGATTATCCGTTTAGTTTTATATACGTTTTTAGTAGACTATGTGGTGAATTATTGTTTTTGGTCAAAATCACTTAGAAAGACATTACGGATTTGTGTACTCGAACTATTAGTTTATCGTATTATTGTTTTTAGTAGACTATGATGCTTTTTTAATTAGTTTATCGTATATTTTTTTTTATTATAGCACGAGGTTTGTAAAAATCGTTAATGGTTGATTTACTTTTCTGAACATAAATAGACCAAAGTCCTCAAGTTGCTAGTTAAGCCTGTCACGAGCCACAGGAGCCCACGAGCCGAGCTTGACACGAGCCCACGAGCCGAGCTTGACACGAGCCCACGAGCCGAGCTCGAGCCCATGTGATCATGTCGAGCTCGAGCTCGAGCCTACACCATTAAAGCTCGACGAGCTCGAGCTCGAGCCAAGCACACCTTCACACTTATCGAGCTCGAGCCGAGCACCCCTGGGCTCGTGCTCGGCTCGGCTCGTTAGCACCCCTAGTGCCCTCTTAACAAAATGGAATTATAATAGTCACAATAGTTAAATTTACATTATTAAAAATTAATTTAGAAAATTATCATAAATAATAATTTTGATGATAAACTACTTAATGTGTTATTAGTCTCACATTGAAAAATAATGTATTTGTAAAAAATGTATATACTAATCATGATTATAAATAGGAGTCATTTAGTCTCTTAAGTATTGGTTTAATGAACCTTTAAAATTTTGTATTATTAATTCCACAATAGTAAAATTTACATAATCAAACTTAATTTAGAAAATTTCAGAAAATATCCTATATAAGTAATAATTTTGATGGTGTACTACTTAATAAGTTATTTGTCCCACATTGAAATATAATACAAGTGTGGTAAATATATTACGTATAAATAGTATATTGTCCCATATCAGAAAAATATCATAAGCTAGGGTGATCCTATAATTATAATAAGATTCATCCTTGGAACTTAGATATCAACCCATAATCTTTTGAGTCTCTTAAATACTATCTTAGAGAGCTCTTAAAAATTTGTATCCACATTAGTGAAACTTACATCATCAAAAATTAATTTAGGAAAATATCATTAAAAAATAAAGTGAAAAATATTTTATTTATCTCAATATACATTTCCTATATTATATTCAAGTGGTGTTTATAATTTGTATATAAAATTTTTTACATTCAGCTCACAAAAACTATAGTGAAAATGAGTCATCTTTCAACTTAGATATTCACCCAAAATCTTTTGAATCTTTCAAGTATTATCTTTCAGAGATTTTAAAAGTTTGTATTATTATTTCTACCTTAATGAAATTTACATCATCAAAATTAATTTAGGAAAGTATCATATATAATAATTTTAATGGTAACTACCAAATTTGTTATTTGTTTCACATTGAAAAGTAATGTAAGTGTGGTGAATATACTATGTATAAATAAAAGAACTGTCCCACATCGAAGAAATATCATAAGCTGGGATGATCACGCGATTATAAATAACAGTCGTCCTTGAAACTTAGAGATGAGCCCAAAGTCATTTAAGTCTCTCAAATACTCCATTCGTCCCGGTCATTTATTTGTTTGCCTTTTTTTTGGAATATTTTAATCAAACGCAAACAAATGATTAAGACGGAGAGAGTATTGTTTTAGAGAGCTCTTAAAATTTTGCATTAGTTATGAAAATAATATAATTAGATTCGTGGTAAAAAAAAATGCTATCATTACAGTATAGAATTTCATATTATTTGCATATACTTTGTGTAATTCTTAGTATGTTATATATCTCACATTGAAAAACAATATATGTGTGGCGAATACACTAATAACTATAAATAGTAGAATTGCTCGATATCGAACAATTAACATAAGGTGAGGTGATCAACCCAAAATCTTTTGAGTTTCTTAAACATTGTCTTAAAGAGCTTAATTCTTAGGTACTTTGAATCATTTATCGAGTCATAATATAGATCAAATATAACTTGAGTCCCGATAAGGTTGATAACATATGTTTAAAATAGAATAAGTTGAATCAATATATCAATATTATTTTTTAAAAAATTACGGAGTATATTTTATTATAATCTTAAAACTTCAAAAGTTTATTTTTATAAGTTAACTGTTATAGGAAAATTACGAAAATGACATTAACGTAGACCCGTGCATCGCACGGGCATGAAATCTAGTAGATAATAATTCATTGATACACCTAAATATGAAAATAGATAACAAACAACCGGAGGGAGTAATATAAAGATGAATACCATCTAACTTGCTTTTTGTTATACTAGCATAATGGGAGATTAACGACACTTCAATAGAATTTGAAAAAGATTATATTAAGAGCATTTACAAAAAAAAAATATGGAAACCATCTAACTTGCTTTTTGTTTACACTCTCCCACATTGGTGAGTTAAAATTAATTTTACACCTATAGTTAAAGGAAAATGAGATGGCGCCACCGGCTGTTATTCAAATTGGGCGCCACCGAGGATATTATAGTAAATTATGTAGCTATTTTCATTCCCATCCATAAAATTTGAATTTTCAAACAAATTAGTCAAAAGGGGTAGTTTAGGAACTTAAAGCTTCATAACTAATTATAATTGATGATAAATAAATATATAATTAGTAGAATTTTCCTTGAATTTGGCCACTTTTGTAGGGAAAATTTTACAACAAACTAAATAGTGTTTACTTATGTATAGTGTGTGAACAAGCTTGTATTTAACAAATAAATTATGCAATATGTAGTTAGGTTCATCGTAAACTATCCAATAACTTATAGTCCTAAACTATATGTCATACCCAATGTTCAAACTTTTCGAATCCAAAAATTAGACATGAAATTATGAGAACTTTTCATTCATTATATGCGTCGTTTTGCTCTGGCAAGTGGCATTGGCATCGTCACTGCTTCATTGAATACTAGAGTTCGTATTTGACTCATTGCTAAAACCAAATTAAATCAAGAGACTCCATTTGTTATATAATACAATTCCAGAATTTATAGTGAGGACTTATATTATATTTTCGCTTTTCTTGGCGTGTAGATGAAGAACGAACCCTCTAGATGAAAAAATTAAGTGGATAAAAAACATAATACAATGATGTTGATGAAGATAATTTAGTGTTCAAAAATAAAAATAAAAACTACTTTGGTGTAAAATATTATAGAAAAATTAGTTAGAGCTTTTTTTAGTTTAATTAAATATATAAAATTACATATCTACCCTTAAAACTTTTGCGCAAAAACAAAAATTGACATTTTAATTTTTATATTTCTTTAATTATGGTGGCGCCGAGATTCGGTACCACCGGATGGCGCCCTATCGCCATCCATAGTTAAAAGATAAGTGATGAAAGGGAAAGGGGAGATTAGATAAGCTCTATTTCTACAATGGCAAGATTGATTTCCAAGTCATAACTCAATACCGATGGCAAGATTGATTTCCAAGCCATAAACTCAATACCGGAGATGAATCTGTGTGTTTTGCACTACCCCGATTGCTACTCTTTCTTTGAACATATCGATCCGAGATAAGAAATTGACCTTAGTCGTCGCTGTAATCAGCCAAACCTTCATTCAGGATATAGGTCTTCAACTTTGCTGTGCTTTTATGGAATGTTAATACGTGATCCATTGCACTACTGCACAATGCACATAGCATCAAAGTCATAAGGTGTAAGCATCGTCTTATATTCTTATGTTACATCGAGTATTCATTCCGAGCCTTAACCTGACACTACACGATATTTTTACGCGTATAGAATGTACATACGATATTCTGATCCTTACCAATTACACACACTTGTTCGTAAAGCAATGATTTCGACTAGATCCGGAGACAGAGATGTAATATGCAGGAAAGAGTACTAGTATGAATGTGTTTGTTGATGGTCATCTAACCACTATATGCATAATACCCTTATTAGCTCAAGCATAGCCATAAGGAACTTCAATGGTTAGATGACCATCAACAAAACATATTCATTCCTGCACAGGGATTCAAACAAAAAGAAAAAATAGAATAGGACCTTTTATGTTTTCTGGAAGGCTATCTAGTTATATAGTACAAGGAATGAAGAAGCATATTCTTTGGTATCATTCCTTAACTAAACCAACTCAGAGTAAATTCATTTAAGCATGAAAGTGACATGTTACAAACTGGTATATTCAGTGAGAAATTGCTGACTTTGATCCATTGTGGTGATGGTACAAGCGCCATGAGCCATCGTGATGGTGCCATATTACGGGTGCGTGTTTAATTGTTGGACTTGACTATAATGAAAAATCTGCATATTGTGGCTTAGGTGTTTAAGTGTCATACCCATGTGATCATGTCTGAATGTCGCGTGTCAGATACGGGTATAAGAGCAAATAAAAATCGTTGAAGTAACAAAGTCATATAGATTTCAGTTGTAGCCTCATGGATCGCGTCTGAGTGCTGTCGTGGCCACCATTTCACCACAAATGATCAATTAAGACGTACGACGGCCTTTTAACAACTTATTTGTCTCATCCATTGAATTTACTAAATGACATGCATACGTTTATGTAGACCTGTGGTAAGTTGTGAACCATAAAATAGTCCTATGAAAAAAAAGTTTATTTCTTCAACCTTCACTTAAGTATATATTAAGAGTCTACTCCATAATCTCGAGGTACTTGAGATCTATAGTACAGATTGTCTTGCTTATGAGTAGATTCAAAATACATGATTGACTACTCTTTAAAGTAGTATCTAAGACAAATATTTTAGAGAAAATTTAGGTTGAAAACTATGGCTCGCAGTATGAGGGAAGGTATTAGCAACTGAGCAAGAGTCTTGAGCTCATACTTCATAGTCTTAACTCTTAAGCAAATTCTTTGAATAAAGTAGAAATGGCCTGGGTCGTGGAAATCTAAGATCCAACTTAAGACTCGTGTATAGTAGGGCTGGACAACCATTCGGGTCGGGTGGTTGTCCGGCCGAGTTAGACTGGTTGGACCAGAAACCGGCCTGAGATAGGAGCGGGTCGGGCCTGGTAGTGGTGGACCTGGAACCAGTCCAGCGGCGGGCCTAGCTTAGTTCGGGTGAGGGCGAGTCAAAGGTGGGTCGGGTGGGGGATTTGCTCGACCGGGCCCGACTCATGTGTGAGCGAATCGCTTTAAGTTACAATGACATTATCCCAACTATTGGCTCAAAAGTGTCCAATAACACAATGAGTTAATGAATCAAATTTGTTTTTGGACATATTTGTACCAACACAAAATTTATATTTATATAAACTAATATTCATGACCTGATTTCAAATTTCATCGACAAGGACGACAACAAATGAAGGCTGCAGAAATAAAAAAAAAAAAAACAAAGATGCTTAATAACGACTTTTGCGTTTTTCTCTAGTAGTAATAAAATACCAAAGAAGGCTTTTTTCTTATCATCACAGTTCTCAGCTCTCATACAAACAAAAATGAACAGCAGTTAACTTGAAGCTGCTCTTCTAATACAATCGAATTGCTACCATTGTTCTCTTCACTAAAATAATTGGGTATGTTATGTTTCTTCTTCTTTTGTTTTTGTGTTTCTTTACATGAATACTAATTGACCCACATGCTGTTTCTTCCAGTATATTTGTAGTTCTTATAATTTTGTACACAAATAACACAATTACTAATAATTTTACTGAACTTATTGTGGTATTAATTCTAATTAGAGTGCCATTTTCTGCTAAAGTTGTAATAAACCTATATAAAAGGGAGAGTAGTGTAAAAATGGATGTATTATCTAGTTCATTGTGCAGTGAAAGTTGCTTCAAACCCTTGATTCTTTGTCATAAAGGTAGTTTACAGTATCAAATGGGTAAATTACCATCTGGGTTTTTGGAAAAGAGGGTTAAATTTGAGTTTTTAGGTAGGAAAAGTGAAAAATTTGGAAGAAATGGAGTTTATGTTGTTAATGCTGTGAATGGGAAGCAAGAAGAGCCTCAAGTGGAGGATTGGGAACTAGAATTCTTAGGAAAGCGTCCGTCTTTAGTTTCGGATCCACTTGAAAAGAAGAAACAAGATAAATCGAGGTTGTTGGCGGGTACGGATAGTATGGATTGGTGTGTGAGGGCAAGGAAAGTTGCATTGAAGTCAATTGAGGATAGGGGGATGACCCAACGTTTGGAGAATATGGTGAGTAGGAAGCCGAAACAAAGTAAGATTAAGAAAAAGGCCGTTGATAAAAAAGTTGGTAAAAAGAAGTCAAAGGTTGATGATTCAGATTCTGATGATGATGATTTGGATTTTGATGATGAATTGGAAGTGAGTGATATGAGCATCGTAGATGGTAAGGAGCATCTTCGACAGACTGTTAGCATACTTGGAGGTGGAATGTATGAGGAGAGGAAGAAGGAAGTGATGGAAACATTTGTTCAAAGGTTATCACAATTTAACGGTCCTACTGATCGTAAGAAAGAGGTTAACTTGAATAGAATGGTTGTAGATGCCCAAACAGCAGAAGAGGTGCTCGAGGTGGTTTCTGAGACGATAGTTGCTGTGGGGAAAGGCTTGAGCCCCTCCCCTTTATCGCCTTTAAATCTTGCTACAACAATTCATAGGATTGCTAAAAATATGGAGAAAGTATCCATGACGGAAACACGAAGGCTAGCGTTCGCTCGCCAGAGGGAGATGTCTATGCTGGTTGGAATTATAATGACTGCACTACCAGAGTGCTCGCCTCAAGGGATTTCAAACATTGCGTGGGCACTGTCCAAAATTGGAGGAGACCTTCTATATCTGACTGAGATGGATAGGGTTTCCGAGGTTGCCATGACCAAAGTTAGTGAATTCAATTCCCAAAATGTTGCTAATGTAGCCGGTGCCTTTGCCTCAATGCGGCACTCTTCACCAAATCTCTTCTCGGAGTTGTCTAAGAGAGCATCAGAGATAATTCACACTTTCCGTGCTCAAGAACTTGCTCAATTATTATGGGCTTTTGCTTTTCTAAATGAACCTGCAGACCCTTTGCTTGAAGCTTTGGACACCGTATATAAGGATATAGAGCAGTTTCAGTGTTCCTCAGTTAGAGATGCACTAAATCATGATGAAGCTGTAGTTTCTGAAGGTTCAAGTCGTCCTGTTCTTCATTTCAATAGAGACGAACTTGGAAATATTGCATGGTCGTATACTGTTCTTGGTCAGATGGATTGCAAATTTTTCATCAATGTGTGGACAACTCTGCAGAGCTTCTTAGAAGGAAGGCTTACAGATCAGTATCGAGAGGATGTCATGTTTGCATCTCAAGTGTTTTTGGCAAATCAGTGCTTGAAGGTTGAGTACTCGTCTCTTAAATTATCACTAAGAAGTGATGTTGAGGAGAAGATAGTTCGTGCAGGGAGAACAAGAAGGTTTAATCAAAAGGTCACGTCATCATTCCAGAAGGAAGTCGCTCGTCTTCTTTACGGTACGGGTTTGGAATGGGTGAAAGAGTATGATTTGGATGCGTACTCATTGGATGCTGCCTTGGTTAACAAGAAACTTGCTTTGGAAATTGATGGAGTTACTCATTTCTCCAGAAATACAGGTGCTCATTCTCACTGTTCAGCCATATTAGTCGGAGTCTTCACTTTTGGGGTTGTACGTATGTGATATGTCTGACAGTCAAGGATATGCGTGTTGAATAACACCTGACCCTTCTCTCTATTTCACTCAATTAGCTCCCACTTACTTTTTTATGTGAGGAGAATCGCGAATAATGAAGCTAATTGGGCAAAATAGAGGGAGTACTAATGTAGCCTTAACTAATCTTATAACATGTTCTCGAATTGACAGGGGTGCCTCTTGGGCACACCATGCTTAAACAGCGACATGTTGCTGCTTCTGGGTGGAATCTCGTATCAGTTTCTCATCAGGAGGTAAGCCTTTTTAAACATAATGCCTGACATGTTTCATTTGCTTATGATGAATCTTTATGCCTGCTGTAACTTTTGATCCTTCATTGTCGTTCTAAGTTATAGATCGAGCATGGTGTCTTATTGCCTGACGACCTTGCATTGATTTTTAATTGATAAATCTGCTTGTCTTTTGATACAAATGTTTAGTAACTTAGCTTTGTCAATAATGGCTCTAATTTGTACTCCATTTATTTTAGTCTCTCGAAACCTTTTCACATCTGTTTCCAAAAACATGATTAATATTCCTCTTCAAGAGGGTCATTAACCTCGTGGTGTTCAACCGCGTCATGTCACTTGATCACGATTCACGACTATTATATAAATGTATTGAAGGTTCCTTGACCGCATTTTGTGGTGGCAATGACCGTATTTATAGCACAATGAACTAAATTAGGCTTGCGACAACCGACTCGCAGAGTCGCAGATCAAGGTCAAAGCCCATGGCTAGTAGCATTGACTTGAAGCCAGGTTGAATATCTGGTGAATTTGGCCAACTTCATTTAATGCACCAAAGTCTAGCTTTTTTTTGAGGGAACCAAAGTCTAGTTAGGCTATAGCTGGACTTGATCATGCTTTTTACGAGCACATCCGGTGTTCAAAGGGGTGGGCCAGTGTGATTGGGGAGAATCATCACCACAGTACACCACATCTTTAAGTCATTAAGTGTAACCTGTGTTACTAAGACTTGCCACTTTTGGAACCAAACCTGACACGACACTTGAGGATATGGGTATATGATTTGTATTCGATCCTTGATAAGCGAACACGTACTCGCCCTTGAAGCTGTAAAGAGGAAATCCCGCTTGACCAGAGTAAAGAAAGAGATGGATAACAGGACATTTAGCATGGCTTTCAAAAAAAAAATAGTTCGTCTGCATTTTGATATAGTGCCCGTGTCTGAAAATTTGATTCATGGCAAGCCTGAAACTCGAGTGTAACTTGAAAGTTGAATCATTATCACTGAAGTTGAATGCAGTACTCGTGAATTACTTTTAGGCATTGGTGGTAATGTTGGTGTGATCCTGATTGTCGCTTACATTTCCTTTTTACGGAGTACAAATTACGAATCTTATATTTTCTCTATGTTGCAGTGGCAAGAACTCCAAGGGAGTATTGAGCAAGAAGAATACCTGAGACAAATTTTGAAGGATTATATATAGGAGGGAGATAGCCGTGAAACTGCGTTTCATTTGTTCTTATGATGTTTCAAATGTTTATGTAAATTTCTTTGGTGATCTTGATGCTTGATTCTCAAAGCAATAGTTGTATACCTTTTTTTTCATGCACAGTACACTGTCCATGCTTGAAACGTATACAGATTACAAACATTGTAGAAACCGTGTCGTCTTACGGCTTGTGCTGAAATTTCATCAATGGAGAAGAAAGAATTAGTCCTAAAGATTCTACGTGAAGGTTAAGCAAATGACAGAAGCTCTCATATCAGATGTTCAAGACTAAATTATGTTCAGGTTTTGGCATTCTAGAAAACAATCACGATTTCAATAATAAAGTATGGTCAGAGCATGTAATATTTGAATTTGTAAACTAATGATCAGTTCAATCTATATTTACGAATTACTTTTTCTTGTTTTCTTTATTTTTATGTAAAGTGAAATGTAGGGGTGATTTTTGATGCTGGCGGGATTTGAACTCAGGTCATGAGTATCACTGAGCATGACTTACCACCTAAACTAGTTGACATCTGGATGAATTACTTATTCTAAGGTGGCCAATGTTGCTACTAAGGGCTCATTTGGTTGCTTATCCAATTCATGGGAATTTCAAAATCCCTTGAATTGTGATTTTTGGAAGTTGTTTGGTTACCCCATTTTTTTGTAAAATGGGGAGTTTCAAACTCCACGAGAGTTTCCAACTCCTGCATAATGGCGGAATTAAACTATCTATCTCCAAGGTCATTGGAAACTCTCAGGAAAATGAAACTCCAGCATGACAACCAAACGTAAAAATGCAATTTAGGTGAATTCTAATGGAGAAAATTAAATCATGTGAATTGAAAACTAACACAATAGTTTAATTCCCGTATGAACCAAACGATGCCTAATAATACTCTAGTCACTTTAGGTGTGATTCATAACCGTATAACATCAAACTAATTCTAATACTAAAGTTTGATGTAGAAATACAAAGTACTCGTAGTTGAGCTTTCCCCTCCACTTTTCTATTAACCTGAAAATTACTATCGCAGTTAGTGAGAAACAATTAGGTATTTTTTCATCGAAATACATAATTTCAAACCGTCAATGTAATCGTTACAAGGTTATTTTTGAACGAGGTCAAACTTAAAATCTTGTGATTTTCATCCGAGTTTTAATAACCAAACACCCCGTTTGCACACTAGCTTACAACTTTATTTTAGTAGCCAAACAACTTTATTTGAACAACTAGATTACGAATACAACATGTAAGTTGTAAGAACATAATGCTACTACTTCTGTCTCAATTATTTCTTTACATTTTTTTTTTAACATAAAAAAAAATCACTTTTCCAAACCTAAAACGAGATCCTAAAAATAAAATTGGGACATCAAATAAGAAAAACGTAAAGAAATGACCCGGACTGACGACTATAAATGACAGATTATTGACGTGGAACCCTGAAATATACACTCTCTTCCCCCTCTTAAGACAATTCTGTTGTGTTTTGATCTAAGTTTCTCACAATCTCCTCCCAATACTAAATCGCCATGGATGAAGAATACGATGTTATAGTTCTGGGAACAGGCCTTAAAGAATGCATCCTCAGTGGTCTTCTCTCTGTTGCTGGTCTCAAGGTTTTCCCTTTCTCTACGATTATGTTTATATTACTGTATATCGTTTATTTTATTACAAGAATTGTTCATAAAAATCGTAAATTTAGGCATTAATCGATTGAATTTTGGGTGATTTTGATGTTGAATTGAAATGGGTTTCTTATGATCTGCTTTAGTTTGGTTTTTGTTTTCATTATTTGATCTTCTGCTGTTTCATTTCGACTTTTAAGCAATGTTATGGACAGTCTCTTTCGGATCTTCTCTTATCGCTACTCGATAAAATAATATGGTAGCCACTTGCATTTGTCTATCATGTAAGCAAAATATGAGATATTATATTTGTTAAGTGGGGGGAGAAGGTTGAAGAGAGGACCCGAAAGAGAAGGTCATTAGCGTGGCTTATTTTACGTGTTCACGGAGTGTATCGATTTAGATCATCAAAAGGGGTTCAAAGTTATTACATTTTGGTTGATGTTTTGGGTTTGGCTCTTGGTAACAATGTTGTACACCATTGGAAGATGATGAGAACGAAGCAATGTCTCTGGAGGTTTACTCGATTTTGTAGGATGTCACGGTTGAAAAATGAGACTTTGATTTTTGTTTTCAAGTAATTTGAGAGGGAGATGAAGAGATATTACTCATGTTTTTTTAATTGTTTTGGCTTAATTGCTGTGGAGTTTAATGTTTGGACACCCAAAATATGAATTTTTTCGATCTGAGGAATGTTTTTGTTGCAAGGATTGTCTGACGGTCTTTCTCCTTTCTGAGGGTCTATTGTTGAAAATCTTGTAGGATGATGCAGTTCTAGATTAGTGATTGAGGTCTATTGGCGAGTTTTCATGGTGAAAGTACCCAAAGAGGCTATATGCAAGCCATATTTTCACCGTATACTGATTAATCACCATCTATTTATGGCTTAAGATTATCCAACTGGTGCCCCAGTTTTATTATTTGCATCAAGTTATAGAGCATTTAATGTTGCTAATTAAGAAGATATATACCCTTCGTTTGGATGAAGCATGCCATCGTTCTTGTTAGGTTGTCACGGTTTTGTGAAATTGTGTGATGCTTAATATTTAATGTTTCTTCTAGTGGTACGTCAGTTTTGCGGATGTGAAGTAGTGATTTGGCAAAATGTAGGTCAGAAATGGCCCTGATTGTGGTTGTAAATTTCTACTACTAGTATATTTTAAGGAGAGTCAAAATAAGCTTTTCCTGTCAGATGTTTATGCCTTTATCAACTACTCCCCTCCATTTCCTTTTTTAACTCCCAGATGGGTTAGGGACGGTTCTTAAGAAAATAGGCAGTTAAGCATCATATTAGAAATGGATGAAAGGTATTGATCACTAGTTATTGGTATTTTGTAAATGGATGAAGGGTATTGAGAATATGTGGTCATTTCAAGTCAAAAAGTCTGGCTGTTTAGGAAAGAATTCAAATGAGAGAAACAATAAAATGTACCGGAAAGGAATGTGGTAGGTACAAAAAAACGCAGAGAATACTACATACCGTGTATAATGTTTGATTATATGGTGGCTTTTTTTTTTTTGCAATGTGGTTATGTGTTGGGTGCTGATGTGCCTTGATTCGAATTTTAGGTCCTACACATGGACAGAAATGACTATTACGGAGGAGAATCAACTTCTCTTAATCTCATTCAGGTACTTATCCTAGTTTTTTTGTATGTCCAGGATATTTTTATTTCATATAGTTTTTCCCTAAATTTAAGTCATTACTTGCAATTGTAGCTGTGGAAGAAGCTTAGAGGTGATGAACAGCCTCCAGCGCAATTGGGTGCCAGCAGAGATTATAACGTGGATATGATGCCAAAGGTTTTCTCATAACTTGGCAGACCTTTTTTTTTTTTTTTTCATTTCATCATGTTGTAATCGTTCGTTGATTGTTTTCCTAATCCATCTTTTTTTCTTCTCAAATGTCAGTTTATAATGGCGAATGGTGCTCTTGTTCGGGTCCTTATTCACACAGATGTCACAAAATATTTGAGCTTCAAAGCTGTTGATGGTAGCTATGTGTTTAACAAAGGCAAGGTATGATCTCATAGTTAATTGGAGTGGGTGAGGTTTAGTTGGCTTTGCCTCATGTCATAATATGGACTGAAGCTTTATAATTATGTGTCTTACTCGTTCTACAGATTCACAAAGTGCCAGCAACTGATATGGAGGCCCTAAAGTCCCCACTGATGGGGTTGTTTGAAAAACGTCGAGCTCGAAAATTCTTTCTTTACGTGCAAGAATACAAGGAGGCTGATCCGAAAACACATGAGGGCTTGGACTTGACCAAAGTCACTACTAAAGAGCTTATTGCGTATGTCCTTTTGACTCATATCTTGTCATGTCTCATGTCACAATCTCTTTCTACCCCTGCTGTAAGGGAAATTTTAGCGTAATTGTTCGCGATTTCTTTTTTCGTTTATTGGCAACAAATGAGAGTTTTTGGTGGAACCCTTGAAATGCGAGCTGGTTAGATGCGCATTATGAGCTAGTCGTCGAAGCGGTATATTATTAAGTTTCGTGTGGAACGACTTATAAAGTCTTTTCTTTGCTTTTCTTCTGTCTAATTGGATTAAAGAATAAGGTGGTGTTTTCTTATAACTTATAAGACCTCATTAAAGCCGATAATAATATTAAAGCAGAACTCTTTATTGTTTCATAGAAGGAAGAAACCCAACTATCAAAGTTGCACATCTACTGCCAGTGACACTTTCCCCTCACAATGAATGGCTGTTGTAGCGCTGATAGAAAAATCAGAAAAATGGATTTAGGTACAAATGTCCATTTTGTTGAAAAAGTAGAGGTTGATTTCACCGGAATTAGAGACATTTAAGAAAGGAGAATGAGAGGAGGGTGAATAACAGTTTATAAGGACATAATAGGCAACAAGCTCAACGTAGTCCGGGAGCAAAGTCGCTCAACATCGCCAGACGAAGTCAAATGGTTCGTTGCGTGATAGACCGATAGTGGCTAGAGAGGCAGTAGCGAGAGTCGGATGCCAGCAGGGTTGTTGGTAGTCAAGTAGCTGTACAAGTTTGTAGTCACAGACTCACAGGTCTGGTGGTTCTAGGATGTCTAATGGTTGATTATCCAGTGATGGAGGGAGGTGGGAGTTGGGGAAGAAGGGTGGAGGCTCACATGAATAAGCAGTAAATGAGAAAATTATTGTTTAGCAAATGGGTTAGTCATTTTAATGCTCACATGGCATCATTAAACTGGTCATTTAGAGTAAGGTGTCATCCTGAGACTAATCTTCTTTTATATATGTAAAGAATTGAAATTTTCTGTTAAAGTGATTGTGCTTCTTATGTGAAGTAGCAAGCTTTTGCTCCAATCTCGACTTAATTTTCATTGTGGGTCATGGCAAAAAGATTTTGTGGCACGTGCCGGAGTTGTTAAGGCACTGCGGTAATGTTGTTAAGAAAGTCTTTAAGTTTGTCAAATCAAGATGGTCGTCCTTACGTTATGTGTAGTTCACAACAACCAAGCTTTAGCCCGCATGATCATTTGGGGTAGACTAATGTTAGTTATCGGTGGAAAATAAATGTACAAGAAATGGAAAAAAAAACACAAGAAACCATAGAAAGCAAGATAGTCTAAATGAATAAACAATATTAGTGCATAGTTTGAATAGAAGTGAGAACAATAACATAAAAATTTGGTAAAATTTATGTGTAGTTCACAACAACGAAGCTTTAGCCGCAAGAAATTTGGTAAGATTATTTGTGGTAGACTAATGCCAGTTATCGGTAGAAAATAAGTGTACAAGAAATGAAAAAAAAAACAAAGAAATGAAGAAAAAAAAAAAGAAACCGTAGAAAGCAAGATAGTCTAATTATGGTGAACTTTTTGAATGAGAGCTTAGTTTTAACCCCCCCCCCCCCTCGTGTATCGTGCCTCTTCGCCTCTCATACCTTGATGCTCCCCATGCCTTTTTGTAACTAAGTTTTCTCTTTGTTTTATGCATGCCTAGATCACTTATAAACATTGTTGCACTTGAACCAACCTTTTTTCTGTACTGAATGCAACGCTGCTATAGTCTTTCCAAACTCTGCAAGTGTGCGTTGGTTTTATTTTGTCGACCTCCTTGTGTATATATCAGCATGTTTCTTTTTTCTCTCTTTATATTAATGTGTGTCATGCCTGTAAACATTGTAATCAGTGAGGTTTGATGTCAATTTAATTTGAGGAATGGACTCGGGTCATAGATGCCTTACGTGGAACTGGATTCAATTATAAAGAAAACTCTGCTAACTTACGTTGTTTAAGTACAGTCAATTTGCCTCTAGGATTGAACGACTGAACCTTGAACCTTGCAAGAGAGTACTTATTGCATGCTGCTGCAGATACTAATTTATTTTTTCTTTCGATATAGGACATTCTCATGCTTTTTACGGCTATTAATGTGGATAATGGACTTTAATTGCTTTGCAGAAAGTATGGGCTTGATGACAACACTATTGATTTCATTGGCCACGCATTGGCACTTCAAACAGATGACTGCTATCTGAATGAACCTGCCCTGGAAACTGTGAAGAGAATGAAAGCAAGTATCCAGTTCTTACTTTATACATTAGATATTAGAAAATTAACTATAAATATGATTTATGATTTGGTCTCTTTGTTTTTTTTCCCAGCTGTATGCTGAATCTCTGGCCCGCTTTCAAGGAGGATCTCCATACATCTATCCCCTCTATGGGCTAGGAGAACTCCCACAGGTCATTTTTCTGTCTCAACTATGTTGGCGCGCCTTAGTATATCTGCTTATTTTTCGGGTGATTTTTGGGTTTCACCAAGTACTTTCTCATTCTAGTCTCGGAGGTGTTTTTCTTGTAAATTTAAAACCTTTTTTTTTCAGGCATTTGCAAGGCTAAGTGCTGTTTATGGTGGGACGTACATGCTAAATAAGCCAGACTGCAAGGTATGTTTGTGTTTTCCTTCTGATAACTATGATGTATTTTTGATAGTGCATATCATTCCTTCCTAGACCTGGCATTTGCTGACCATAAAATTTTTAGGTCGAATTTGATGATGAAGGCAAAGTTATAGGGGTAACATCTGAAGGAGAGACTGCCAAGTGCAAGAAAGTTGTCTGTGATCCTTCTTATCTGTCTAACAAGGTAAAAAGTCACTATTGCCGTCCTTTCTTTTTATGTCAACGTTATTTATATTAATGTATGATTAAGGTGGTGGGCTGTAGGAAGAGGTGGCAGGGAGTGTCTGTGTCTGTGGTTTATTGACTGTTGATGCTTAAGATATTTACCCAAAATTTTCGTAATTTAATCTGTGCTATTTAGGTAATCTTACATGCTAGAAGATGCTATGACACTAAATAAGGCTGATATGACTGTAATTGTTACGAGCAGGTGAGGAAGGTGGGGAAGGTTGCAAGGGCCATTGCGATTATGAGCCACCCAATTCCCAACACAAGTGATTCACACTCAGTTCAAATCATCTTGCCTCAGAAGCAATTAGGTCGCAAATCAGACATGTAAGATTTACAGATTGTTTTAAGATAAATGTGTTCTCAGTTGTCACCCCTCTCCCGAAACTTGATTTAGGACAAAAAAAAATGAAAAAAGGAATTTGGCGCTATTTGAAATCACATATGCAAGCAAATTTGGGCGTTTCTTGTTCATGGCAATTTACGTCTAATTTGTTTTTATTTCATAATTTTATCTAATGGATTGGTTAATGGCTTGTACTCACTCGGCCAGTATATGTGAATGGAAATAGTATAATATCAGATGGGGTGAGCCTCATCATCTATCTCCCAATGATAGGGCTACTCTGGATTTGTGATACCATTTACTTTTTAGGATGCTGCAGCTAAAAGGTTTCGAATTGCCTTTGTAACATTTTATACATATTATTGTTTGGGGCCATTGTAACACGCGCTATACATCTCTTTTTTAGATAAATGACTCGACCACTTGAAATAGCCACAACCCGGCATGCAGCACGCTTTAAGATTCTTTTGATGTTAAAAGGGCGTGAAACTATAAAAGTAATCTACTTTCTAAAATGGTCTACATGACTACATCTCCACAGCCCACTCATATTTGCTTTTCCTGAAGCTCGGAAGTAAATATATGGAAGATTCCAACAGAGTCTAGTGTACTTGGTACAACACACATCACTTCCCTGCTCCACTAATATGGATTCAGAAATTCAATGTTGTTTTTAATGCTCTTGTTGGCTCGGTTGATAATGTGAATTCTTTTTGAAAAACCATGTTTTACATCGCTACTACCTGTCTGCATGCTGCTCACTTGGTTTTTCGTTTGTGGAGAATATAGGCCAAATGGACAATTAGTGTCTTACTAACTACATATTTTCTCTCAAAAAGTTACTTTGTTTACAACAAACTAGCACACGGGAATACGAGTTAGATTTTAACTGTTTAGATGCCATGTAGTGCATGTATCTTCACCTTTTTCTACTGTCATGGCTTTTACTGATCTTATGTTTTCTATTGTTGTATGTTCCTGCAGGTATGTCTTCTGCTGTTCATACACCCACAATGTTGCTCCAAAGGGAAAATTCATCGCATTTGTATCGACAGAGGCTGAGATTGACGATCCTCAAACTGAGTTAAAGCCTGGAGTTGACCTCCTTGGTGCAGTGGATGAGCTATTTTTTGATATGTATGATAGATATGAGCCAGCCAATGAACCTTCTTCGGACAATTGCTTTATATCAGCTGTAGGACCCTTCACTTTTTCTTATTTTTCCATAAAAATATAGTATTCAATTGAGTAATATTTAGATTTTTCCATTCTCTTTGTTTGCGTTGTTTTTTCAGAGTTACGATGCCACGACACACTTTGAGTCAACTGTCACAGACGTTCTCAAGATGTATACTTCGATCACCGGAAAGGTAAAAAGCTGAAACCCTTTTTTATATTGTTTCTCTCAGGAATTCAATCCAATTAGATTGGCCTTTTCATCATGTTGTTGGCATTGAGGAGGTGGTTTCATTTAGTCCTCTGCTTATAAATTCTTGTCTCTATTAGCTTAGCTATGTCCATCTCATAAGACCAGTGTTGAGTTCGTGATTTACCCAACCTGAACGACTCGAGTTAGTTCCGAATAAAATCGTAAATCCTACATTGGGCGGATTCGATACATGGTTAGCCTGAGGTTTTTGTTGGACCTAATATTTATCTGATTCAAAACCACCCAACCCTAATGATCGTATGCCATTGAGGTAAATTGACCCAAAATGACTAATTTGAATTCCCACCTCATTTTCTGTACATAACTAATACTCCCTAGTGATAAGCACCATTTTCCACTTTCGATTCATTCATCGAATTTGCATAATTTACTGTAATGGCACAAAGAACCCCAAAAAAAGATCCACCCTCAATCCCACCTCTTCCAACACTCACCATCCATCATGGCACCATGTCGAGTTGTCGACCACCACCACAACCCTCTATGTCAACCACAGCCTATCTCCTCCTCCTCCTCCTCCTCCTCCTCCTCCTCTATCCAGATCTATCACACCCCCACCACCAACATTATGTCGACCGCCACCGTAGCTCTCTCCTTGTCCAATGCAACCCTCCCAAACTCCTGAAATCCTCCCTTTACCACCTGAAACACAACCTCCAACCCTCGAAACCAAACCCACCATGAAGCCCTCTCTGACCAATTTTGTGCATTTTTCAAAGTATATGTGAAGGCAAATTTGTAAAATGTTAACAATCCAATTCCTTTTGTTGGCGAGAGCAAAACTAGTGTCTTTTGGAACATTAAAAAATTATCTTGATATGATCCGAATTTGTCACGATACCTTTGTCTACCAAACATAATTTTTCTCCTTTGTAAGTTACACCTAAAGTGAAGTTTGTTTGCCATAGGTATAAACCACGGACGAATAAACTGTTAAAATCATCACTGATATTCGTTTCTATTTGGACTGCAATTGTAGGCTTTGGACTTGAATGTGGATTTGAGCGCTGCTAGTGCTGCCGAAGAATGAAACCCACACCCACACGGGCATCGTCGATAAAATTGATGGATGTTTTGTTTCCTAGTTACTGTTCTTTCCTGTTTTCCGTGGCATCTCCTCTTGATGGTGCCTATATTCATTACTTGTTTCCCTTTGACATATTCTTGTATGACAAAATCAATGGTTTGATAAACAGTTTTCCTCATGTGCTATGATTTCCGTATCCAATATGTTTTATTTCTACTTAAACTGTTACAGTACCGTACTATAGTAAGACATGAATTCAAAATGATATACTATCATTAAACGTTGACCTCCCTTCAGACGAGTCATTTTGGTCTAAAATAATAAGCTGGGCTTTTAATACCATTTTACAGCCAAATGTAACCACGTTTTGAAGAACAAAAAGACGTTGCGCTAGCTAGACCAGTACTGTGATTATATTTGACCATAAAATTGTCGCAAAGTCCCGTCTTAATAATGGTTAGACGGAAATTGTCTCGTCTGAAACAAGAATTTGTGCTTTAGTATGGCTTTGGCATACATATTTCTGGTCGGAATTACTTAATTAAGATAACGCTTCAATTAGTGGTATAAATAATATCTAAAGAATATGTAAGGGTGGATCTAGTGATTGAAATTTGAAACCCAAGTACGATTCTCAAAGGTTTTTCAAAATTCATATAAATTGAAAGTTCCTAGGAATTGAAGAAAGGGACTTCTTTGGTTGCCGAAATTATGAGAATGAAACACCATTTTCGACATAGAATGCGAAATCGTGTTAACTAACCCCTTGGTAACTTGAAGTTCCAACATAAATTGATCGAAAGTAACTTTCATGGAACTTCATTTGCCCACATCTCAGTGATTCAAACAAGTCCATTTATCTTCTAAATTTCGAGCTTATCACCTTAGTGAAAAGACTAGGTAATCTAGTGTCGTAGTTTGTAAGCTGTCAATTATACTTGGGTTCATTTACGTTTTCAAAGACATATTACTAAATAAACTTATGCTTAGTTAGTTACCCTCAACAAAATACATGAATTACAATTTACCTGAATTGCAAAAAAAAAAAAGTATTTGTTTAGTTACCTAGGCATAAAGTGACTCAAATGATGTGAAATAAAATTGCCTAAGCATTTTAACAGTAGGTCTCCCTTGTGACGGGTCGGACCTTACGACGGGTTTTTCCTCTAACAAAATGGGTAGAGGGAACATGTGGGGCACCCCCCATGTGCTTCCCCTTTTCCCTTAAATGGGTCATTTGTGAGGGGAAGTGGTACCCGTCGCAAGCTTGTGACGGATACTGCCCGTCACAAACATGAATTTGTGGCATTTTAATTCGTAAAGGGACTCAAATGATACCTTTGCGTTATACACTTGGTCTTGCTTCAGACAGGTCATTGTGGTCTGAAGGAATAAGACGAGATTTTGTAACCACTTTACAGTTAGATTAACCACTATTGAAAACAAGTTGATATAAGCTGTAGTTACATTTTATCAAAAAGTGACAACAAATCCCGTCTTATTTTTCAGACAGAAACGGTCCGTTTGTAATAAGAATTTGCGGTTATCCAGTATATGAGGCAAATTGTTAGGGCATTGCTAAATCCCGCCCCCCAATTTACTCATCCCGCGCCCCCATAATTACTTCTTTGCCCTTTATCATTAATTGACCAACATATAATAAAGTGGGATATTATTTCCGTCTTAATATTTTAAAATTCAAACCGTCATAAATTTTCCGTCTTAATATTTTAAAATTCAAATCGTCATAAATTTTCCGTTAGAAAGTATTCAAAATTCAAAAAACCGTTTCAAACAGTTATAAATTCAAAATCGCTTCAATTTTCATTATTCAAAATTCAAAAAACTGTTTCAAACCGTTATATATTCAAAATCGCTTCTTTCTCATTCTATTTTCTTCCTTTCAAACATCAAACTTCTTTCTCATCTCTTGTTGATCTTCCTTTTAATCTTCTTTCATTTGTACAAGGTATGTTCAATCTTTCTTCTTTTTTTATTCAATTAGTATAGATTAGTTTATAGGTTGACGTAGATTAGAAAGCATGTGACGATTAGAGCCCATTAGGTTGCGTATTTTTGAATTTGTATTAATCGTTAATGGTTGAATTTACAAAAAAAAAAAAAAAAACGGAAAATGGTCCATTCGTGTGAATTACACGAATTGACCTAGGTCCATTCGTGTAATCTACACGTCTGGGCCATGGCTCATTCGTGTGAATTACACGAATGGACCTGGGCCAATTCGTGTAATCCACACGAATGAGCCACGGCCCAGACGTGTAGATTACACGAATTGGCCCAGGTCCATTCGTGTAATTCACACGAATGGGCCGGTTTTTTCCGGTTTTTTTTTTTTTTTTTTAAATTGTCTTATTATGTATTTATATTTACGTATTTTTACTATGTAATATATATTTACGTACTTTTATTTTTTTTTAATTATGTAATTAAATGTTTGATAATATATTTACGTACTTTTATTAATTACAAATTAAATGTTGGTTGGTTTTTTTTTTTAAAAAACTAGTTTTAAAACCGCGCAAATTGCGCGGGGATGCCTTTAAAACATTGTTATTGTCAAAAAAAGTTGAAATTATATGTAATTTACGCTACATGTCATTTTTAAGTTTTTATAAAATGCCATTTTTTTTACGTTTGTGTAAAATGTAGTTTTTCCAGTTTACGTTATATATGTAAATTATGTAATGTGTATAATTTACTTTTTCCGTTTCATTATATAAGTCGTTTGAGATTATTTCATAAGAATTAAGAAAGTATTGGAAAATATTATATTAGTAGTTGTGTATTATAAATGCTCTTTGAAAATTTGAAAAACTAAGTATTTCCACCAATAAAATGGCTTAAATTACCTCTTGTTCATAATTGTTAGTGCTTTGAAAAATGAAAAAAAAACATTTAATAAAAAGAAAAATGTAAAACGACTTACTCCGTATAAAATAATTTTTTAAATTTTTTTACTAAAACGACTTATATTATTAAACGGATGGAGGGGGTATGTATTTAAAAGATTATAGGGTGCTTGAATTACTTTTAAAAAAGAATAGACGGTAGAAAGTAACAGTTGAAATCAAAGGAAAAAGTTGGCTTAATGAGACATGAAAAATGTATGTGCTTTTATATATAGTTATATAGAGGATATGAATTGGTTTAGAAAAATATGTTTAAAAATTTTAGTTTTAATAGAGTATGGAGTAAATTTATAAAAATATATATATTTTTTTGTAATCTAATTTGGTGAAAAAATGAACATTAAATATTCCACATTTATATAAAATTTGATTATTGATGTGGGAGTAAAAACAAATGCAATTGTTTTAGAAAGTAGAAAATAGAAAATAAATAGTCGGGTGATGTCACATGACATCATTAGATGGTTAAATGGTGAATTGAGAATGACGTGGCTTCACCAAAATGCAAGAAATGTTTTTGCTTTAATAAAAGGAAGAATATATACTTTAGAAATCTCATTAAAATATAAGTCACACTATCAATAAAGTTGTGTTAAAAATACTATATGAGCAACTAATCTTAAATAAGTGTGTAATAATTATTCATATTTTTATCGTACCACAACAAATAGTTACTCAATAAAATAGTTAACAAATTACTATTTCTAACTCAAACTTTTACTTGGTACATACTAAGAGCCAAATGAATCCTCTTTATTTCTTTATCTTAATTTCCTTTCAAATACCCACATATTATATTATATATTTCGCTTCATTCATTTACTTTTTCATACTCAAGTATATTTACAACCACCGATCCGGACCATTGATAGAATGATAGGTAATGGCCTCCGTTTCGTTTGAGGAAATGGCGAGGATTCTTACTCCACTAATAGCCCATATAAAACACAAATTCTCATTTAAGACAGATATTATCCGTCTTAAGTATAACACAGGTCAAATAAATTCCAAATCATCCACTTGTTACCTAAGAAATACTAAAAGTTTTGTCTATATTACCATTATATTATGTGGTAGTAATTGAACTGTCTTAAGTTTAAGACTGATAATACCAATTTAAGCTAGACTTACGGTGTAAAAAATTCACAAATTCTCATTTATGACGGGCATTATCCGTCTTAACCTTAAAGCGGATCAAATACGTACCAAATCACCCAATTTGTTGCCTAAAAAATACCACAAAATTGTCTGTATTGGCATCATGTGATAGTATTTGAAACACCTTAAACTTAAGACGAATAGTGCATGTCTTAAGCAAGACTTGATATAAAAAAATAATAGCAAATTTTATATTGATCTATAAAGAAAATTTTATATTGATCTATAAACCATGGTCTATGGACTATCTACGGCCCAAAAAAAAGCTTCGTATCTATTCATATAACACATACCTGAATATGATACTCGTCGGATATAAAAAAACCCTATCTTACCCCCCCACACAAATTACTCTCTTTCTCGCCTCTCACCCTCCCTCACTCACTGAACTATCTGACACCTCTCTAATTCTCACCCCAAACCTTTAAAAACAGTAGTCCACAATTAATAACTATTCCTTGAATATGATACTCATCGGGTAACTGTATGTAATGTTTTTTTTTAGTATTATATCAATTTATAGAATTGTATAATCTTATTTTATTACTTATTCGATTTTAGTAAAAATTGTTGCAATTTTTTTGTTTATTTTTTTCTACTTCATATTTATTTTCCAGTAGATCTTTCTTCGTTTTTTCATTTTTTTTGTTCTTTCATACTCTTATTCATCAATTTCAACCATAATTAATTAGTTAACTTTTTTATATAAGCAAAGTATTTCATGCAAATAGAAAAAAAAAATAGATCTACGATTTTTTATATTTTATAAAGTATTTACTTTTATAGAACATTATGTTCTTTCATTTAAAATTTGTATTTATTATTTTGTTGTAGTATAATTATAATTTTTTTTTATAATATTAGTACTTTTGTCAGTAATTATTTTCAAGTTTTTATGATAACAGTAGAAGCCTTCAATGTTTTGTATTGTTTGTGACTATATTGTAGTATAATTGTGACTATAGTCAATTAAATACAATTGAAATAATTGTTGTAATTATAATTATTTAAATTTAGTATAATATGTAATTATATAATATATTCACCATTGTATAATATGTCATATTTATGAGTTTTGTATCTGAAGTATTGTATGATGAAAAATGAAATTCTAATTAATTCCTATATAGATAGTGGGCCTAAAAATCAGGAAATAAAAAGTAGCCTTTGACATTTTGACTTTCAACCACAGAGCGACACGTAGGCTCTGTGGTTGTTGTTTTATTAAATAAGGATGTCTTATTATGTAATTATAGTTACGTATTTTTATTATGTAATATATATTTACTTACTTTTAGTTTTTTGTGTTATGTAATTAAATGTTTGATAATATATTTACGTACTTTTATTAATTACAATTGTAATTATGTTTTTTGTTTTATATAATTAAATGTTTAGTTTTTCTATTATAATTTGTATTATGCAGATGTCGGAAAATGATGACCGTAGGTCTAAACTTCATGCATCATATCGTCGGAAAAAAGTTAATGTGAGGGTTGGAGATACTAGTATTGGGTCGATCGAAATACCAGAAATACCAAATGAGCCCGATTTTTATGATGGGGAGTTTCAACAGTTCGAGAGAGAACTTGAGGAGGAGGAACGAAATTATCAAGGGTCAGGAAATGATGAGGGGGATAATGAGGAGGCGGGTAATGTTGAGGGGACAAATGTGGAGGCGACTTCTGTTTTTCGGGTTAGACGGGGGCCGCAGGGTAGGTTTGAGAGCTATGCTTCGGGGTCTAGCAGTTCGGGGGTTGAACCGCGTAGGAAAATAAGGGCTAGGGGGAAAGATTCG
>JAIUZE010072209.1:0-19697 GCA_022085475.1 Heliosperma pusillum | reverse complement strand
TCCTTCCTACCTTTGCTTGTGGTCTTCTCCAAGATGGTTTTTATTTGACGGTTTGAGACCTCTACTTGCCCACTAGTTTGAGGGTGGTAGGCAAGAGCGGTCTTATGAGTGACACAATGGGAAGAAAGTAAGAACTTGAAAGTGCTCTTCCTAAAGTGCGAACCCCCGTCGCTAATCACCACCCTTGGGGTCCCAAATCTCGGAAATATAGTGTTCTTGAAGCGCTTGATAACAACCTTAGCATCATTTGTTGGGGTGGCGACGGCTTCAATCCACTTGGACACATAGTCCACCGCTACCAAAATGTACTCATTCCCACAAGAGTTGGGAAATGGTCCCATGAAATCAACTCCCCAACAAGCAAAAAGCTCAATCTCAAGAATGTTTTGAAGGGGCATCTCATTCCTTTGACTAATATTCCCCGTTCTTTGGCACCGATCACAAGATTTGACAAAGTAGTGGATATCCTTGAACATAGAGGGCCAATAGAAACCACCTTGTAACACCTTTGCAATGGTGCGAGATGTACCAAGGTGGCCCCCATAGGCCGAGTTGTGAATTCTATCAACTATCTCCATACCTTCTTCTCTAGGAACACATCTTCGAAACATGCCATCACCACACTTGCGAAAAAGATGTGGGTCATTCCAAAAATAGCGTTTGGAGTCATGCTTCAACTTCCTCCTAGCTCTAGCATCCAACTCTTCCGGAATAAACCCGCTCACAATCAAATTTGCCAAGTCCGCAAACCATGGTGATTTACCACCTATCATCATCAAGCTATCTTCTCTCAACCACTCATTGATCGGGCCACTCTCATCCTTCAACCCATGATCTTCGGTAGTCAATCGAGATAGGTGGTCGGCAACAACATTCTCCGACCCCGCCTTGTCTTTAATTTCCAAGTCAAACTCTTGAAGTAGAAGAACCCACCTCAAGAGCCTTGGTTTTGCATCCTTTTTCACTAACAATTGCCTCAAAGCGGAGTGATCCGAGTATATCACAACCTTAGCACCAACAAAGTATTGCCGGAACTTTTCCACGGCATGAACAATAGCTAGCATCTCCTTTTCCGTCGTAGAGTAGTTGACTTGGGCTTGATCAAGAGTTTTGCTTGTGTAGTAGATTACATGATGCTTCTTGTCCACAACTTGGCCAAGCACCGCCCCGACCGCATAACCGGAGGCGTCGCACATAACTTCGAAGGGAAGGCTCCAATCCGGTGATCGGATTATGGGAGCCGTCACAAGAGCCTCCTTCAGCCTACAAAAAGCACTCAAGCAAAATTCATCAAATACAAATGGTGTGTCTTTGAGAAGAAGAGAAGTTAAAGGCTTGGCTATTTTAGAAAAATCTTTGATGAAACGTCGGTAAAAGCCCGCATGGCCTAGAAAGCTTCTCACTCCCTTCACATTAGTAGGGGGTGACAAGTTTTCTATTACCGAAATCTTAGCCATATCAACTTCTATGCCTCTCTTAGACACGATGTGACCAAGCACAACCCCCTCCTCCACCATAAAGTGGCACTTCTCCCAATTGAGGACAAGGTTGTGCTCCTCACATCTTTGCAAAACATGAGACAAATTCAAAAGCCCAAGATCAAATGAGTCTCCATGGACACTAAAGTCGTCCATGAAGACTCCATACTCTTCTCAAGAAAATCGGCAAAAATAGCCGTCATACACCGTTGGAAAGTCCCCGGAGCATTACAAAGCCCAAAGGGCATCCTCCTATAAGCATAAACTCCTATGGGACAAGTGAATGTGGTCTTCTCTTGGTCTTCCGGGTGTATGGGGATTTGGAAAAACCCGGAATAACCATCTAGAAATGAATAGTAAGAATGCCCCGCCAACCTTTCAAGCATTTGGTCAATAAAGGGGATGGGGTAGTGGTCGTTGAGGGTGGCGGCATTTAATTTGCGATAGTCAATGCACATCCGCCACCCGGTCACGGGTCTAGAAGCTAAGAGAGTCCCCTCCTCTTGTTCCACCATAGTCACCCCTCCTTTCTTGGGCACTACATGGACGGGGCTCACCCAAGAACTATCGGTTATTTGGTAGATAATCCCGGCCTCTAACAACTTCATAACCTCATTTTTAACCACTTCCGCCATCTTAGGGTTCAACCTATGTAGCCCATCTACCTTAGGTTTGCTACCCTCCTCCAAGACAATCCTATGCATGCAAAGATTAGGACTTAACCCTTTGATATCATCAATGCTATATCCAAGTGAACCCCTATGAGTTTTCAAGACTTTCAAAAGTTCAAGTTCTTGGTCTTCACTTAAATTAGCATTAATGATAACGGGATAAGTCTCTCCCTCACCTAAAAAAGAGTACTTAAGTGAGGGAGGTAAGGGCTTAAGTTGTACCTTTGGAGGGAGAAGGCCCTCCACCTTCTTCATTAGCTCATCATCTACCTCGTGGTCATATCCCATCTCCTCATCATGGAGTGCCACTTGTAGAGCTTCTTCTTCATACTTCTCCTCTTCATGCACCTTCTCAACCACGTCTTCAATGACTTATACCGAGCATGCTTTGTGAAACATTGGTCTCTTCACTAGATGTGGAAGATTAAATTCAAGGGTTTCGTTTCCCACCCTAAAGGTTAGCCGCCCGTCCCTCACATCAATGAGGACTCCTCCGGTAGCCAAAAAGGGCCTACCGAGGATGATGGGAGTGTGGCTATCCTCCGGGATATCTAGGACAAAGAAATCCGTGGGGATCAAAAATTTGCCAACTTTAACGGGTACGTCCTCAAGCACACCCAAAGGTTGCTTAACGGACCTATCCGCTAGTTGTAGAGTCATAGAAGTGTGGGTTAAACTTTCAAGTCCAATTCTTTTAGCAATAGTTAAGGGAATGACAATTACACTTGCACCATTGTCACATAATGCCCTTGAAATCATGACTCCCCCCACAACACAAGGGATAGAGAAACTTCCGGGGTCCCCAAGTTTTTTTGGCATTTTGAAAGAGTTAGGATTAATGAGGAGAGCACTACACTCCGACTCCATAATCATAACATCTTGGGTACCCAAAGTTCTCTTATGAGTCAAGATGTCTTTTAGAAATTTTGAGTAAGTGGGCATGTTCAATATAACATCGGTGAAAGGTAGGGTCACTTCAAGTCCCTCAAGCATTTTTCTAAATTGGGTGAACTTGAAGTTCTCCTTAGTTTTCAAAGCTCTAGAGGGGTAGGGGATATCGGAAACAACAAGTGGAGAACTAAAAGATACCTTTGGAATGGGAGTTTTCTTGGTTACCTTAGCTCTTGCCATTGGTTGTACCTCTACTCCGTCATCATTGACATCCTTGTTCATCTCCTCTTCATAAGGCATAATTTCGACATACCCTTCTTCTCCCTCTTTGGGTTGATTATCTTCACCCTTTCCATCATCTTTTAACTCCAAGGTAGGAGTCACAATGGGTTCTTCAATTCTTCTCCTTCCTCAACATGCTCATCATTTGGAATCTCATCATTCATCATATCCATGTAGGGGTTATCAAGCACTAGTCCACTTCTTAAAGTCACCGCACATGCATGGTGGCTTGATGAAGCATCCTTGGAGCTTTTCCCTTGAGCAAGTAGACCTCCCGGAGGCCTTTGAGGATTGTTCAAAGCTTGAGAAGCTAACCTAGCTTCCAATTCTCTCACCTCCTTTTTGTGAGCATTAGTGACATTTTGCAAAGCCAAATTGTTTTGGATTTCCATGTTTTTGACTAATTGCAAAACTTCACTTATTGAAGGATCACTCTCTTGGTGGGGTTGATTTGTCAAAGGAAGGGCAAAAGCATAGTCATTCCGACCACTCGACCCTTGGTTGTTGTTTCTTTGATTGTTCAAGCTTCCTTGTTGGTTATTGTTAAAATTCCCTTGTTGGTTGTTGTTAAAATTCCCTTGTTGCCCCCTTGAACCTTGATTGTTGAAATTTGACCCTTGGTTGTTGTTGAAATTTGGCCCTTGGCCTTGGAAAGATTGATCGGGAACCCCTTGGCTTGCTTGATTGTTTTGATTGCCTTGGTAAAAATTACCTTGGCCTTGATTGTTGAAGTTTTGGTTCCCTTGATTTTGATTCCAATTTCCTTGACCTTGATTCCAATTACCTTGGTTTTGGAAGTTACCTTGGTTATTGTAACCTTGATCATTGAAGTGTTGATTTTGGAATTGGTTGGATCCTTGACCTTGTTGAGAGTTGTTGAATTGATTGTTATAGTTTCCTCTAGAAAATTGACCTCCTCCTCTAGGTTGAGAGAAACCCGGAGGGTTGGAAGGTTGAGTTTGTGTGTGTTGAGGGTTTAAGACATTTTGGCTTTTGTAACTCATGTTTGGGTGAAATTTTGAGCTTGGATGATAGAAATTTGAGTTTGGGTTGTAAGCTCCTTGATTTTGGAATTGAGGCCTTGAGGGCCGTGGGTTGTTGTTGATACCTTGGAAAGCATTCACATGTTGATAGTCATTTGCACCTTCATTGTTATAAGAGACATTGTTCCCACAAACTTCAAAGGTGTGCCCATATCCATTGCAAATTTCACAAGTGGGGGTTTGATAAGCTTCCACCATGGGAGGTGCATAAGACCCACTAGCTTCATTCACATGATGACCTTGACTTTGATTTTGAGCTTTTTGAAGCTCGGCAAAACCCTTAGTGAAAGTTTGTGTGAGCAAATCAATCTTGGCATTGGTATCCGCATTTGAGAAGTTCTCACTTGGGTACTTAGAACTCCTTCTCAAGCTATTCCCTCTAGAACTAGTACCATAACTAGATTCCGACTCAACCATCTTCTTAATCAATGCCGCCCCTTGTTGGTCATTTAAATGATCAAAACTTCCCCCCGCGGAAGCATTCACCATGGCCTTGGTTTGAGGGAGGAGAGTTTGATAGAAAGTTTGAGTGACATACCAATCCGCAATTCCATGGTGAGGGCATCGGGCAAGTAAATCAATGAACCGATCCCATGCTTCTCCCAAGGACTCTCCATCCTCTTGTTGGAAGGTGGTAATCTCGTTTCTTAGCATCGCCGTTTTGGAGGCGGGGTAGTACTTACTTAGAAACTCCTTAGCCAAATCATCCCAAGTGGTGAAAGTGTTTGGAGGATGGTTATTCAACCACCTCTCCGCCCGGTCCTTGAGGGAAAATGGAAACAACATGAGGCAAAGGGTTTCCTCGGGCACCCCATTCCTTTTCATGATTCCAACCCTACTTTTGAACTTTCTCAAGTGGGCATGAGCATCTTCATCGGGGAGGCCTCCAAAGCTATCCCGCTCAATAGAACTCATTTGAGCCGGGTGAATCTCAAAATTGTTTGGGGCCAAGACACCGAAATTGATTGGAGATTGGGTATCATCGTGGTTGGGACGGTTACGATCACGTAAAGTTGTCATTTGTGGTTGATTTTGTTGTTGAGGTATTGTAGGTGGTGAATTTGGTGGTGTATTTTGTTGTGTATTGTAGAAGGGGTTTTCAAATATGGGTTCAATGGTGTTGTTTTGTGGGTAATCGATTGTTGGAGTGGATGTAGAAGCAATTGAAGTATTGGCTTGTTGATGGCTAACTCTTCTTGAATTCCTAACCCGAGCAAGTGTATTGGCACGGAGAGTCCTAAACAACCTTTCGGGTTCCGGATGGCTCAAGAACAAACCTTCACCTCTAGGCATGCACTCAAAGCAACTCAAAAACAAGTTAGACTCCTAGTGTGTTTTTGGGCACACTAGGGAAAGACAATAATGCAAGGCACTCTACAAATAATCTAACAACTAAAAACCAACAAAAACAACAAGTAACTTGGCTAAATCTAAGACACAAAACAAACTACGAGTTTCCTTACGCCATCCCCGGCAACGGCGCCATTTGATGATCGGTTTGTCGTCAAAACAAGCATCAAAAATAACCCAATAAAAGTAGTATAAAGGGGTCGAAATCCACGAGGATGGGGGAGGTCAACTACTAGTTCGATTGAATCCTATTCTAGCCTAAAATATGACGGATTGGAAAGTTAACTAAAAACTAGGAAAAACAAGTAATTGCTAAGTAATAAAGATGAAAACAATTAGGGGAAAGACTAGGGTGAAGGGTTCACCTTAGGGGGAATAATGGGTTAGTCGGGTAACTAGCAAAGGGGGTAAATAATTTGAGTAAAATCGATTGCTAATGTCTCAACAATCGATAATCATCAACAAGCTATCACATTTGTCTCAAATCACCCATATAAACACTTAGTCTAATCGTCTCTACCACCGTCGCTTAAGAGAAGATCGAACCATGCTTGATAAAATGGTAACTTTCGTTCACACATTTCATCAAACACTTGGTGTTCATATGGGCAATACCCAAATCATTTACCACAAACTTGCTAATTAACCAACCTAATACCCCACATGATCCACCCTTAGGCTCCCCTAAACCCTAGAGGATAATCTACTCACACATGGTAAAGGAAATCAAAACACTAAAGGGAAGGGGGAGTTCAATCAACATCATGCTATGAGAAGAATAAAGATAATAATCAAAAGATGAACTATAAACTAGAAATGGAAATTAATTGCATAAACAATAAAAAAGGTGAGAAATTTAATACCAAACAAGACTTATATTGATGAATATGGGGGAATGTCTTCACCCAAGTCTTCAATACAAACCTCAAAAAAATGAAATGTAAGACTAGATTCCACAACTTGAAATGATAAACTAAACTAGATTAGGGAAATATTAGGAGAGTAATTAGGGATTAATTTGGGTTACAAATTTCTAGGGTTTCGTGCTAAGGAGAATGTTAAAAAAACTAAAAAACTGCTTACAAAATAATAAGGGGGGGTATATATAGGTCTCTCGAAATTAAGGAAGGAATTAGAAGAAGAGGGCGAATTTTGCGATGTTGTGTTCCCGGCCGGTCGACCGGCCGCCGGGCCTCTGACCGGCCTGGGACACAACAGTGTCTTCAGAAACTCGCCTTCAAAATGCTTCAAAATCTTCTAAGTATGGGAAAATGGAGGTCTGGGCCGGTCGACCGGCCGCCGGTCCCCCACCGGCCTGGAGCACCAAAACCCTCTCATGTGGCTTCTGATGTAGGCGCAGGCCGGGCAGTCGACCGGCCGCCGGTAGGCCGGCCGGCGCTACCTGGGGCCTTTTCTTCACTTTTCAACTTCTTTCATTTGTGGGGTGGTGGTCTGGGCCGGTTGACCGGCCGCCGGTCTGGGGACCGGCCTGGGCCACCTGATGACATATTTCTTCATTTTTCAACTCATCTTCGAATCCCGACTCATGCAATGTCTTTATGCACCGATTTCCTCATTTCCGCCTTAATTCCTGCAAATTGAGATCAATATTCATAGCGCGGGAAATCGGGAAATAAAATGCAATTAAAGACACGCAAATCCGTGTAAACGGACCAAAATGGGGACGAAAATGAGGTAAAAATGTGACTAAATGAATGCTTATCATTTGGCAATTGGAGGGGGCAACTTACGATCAGGACAATCATCATAGAGGTGACCACTCTTTTGGCAAAAGAAGCAAATATAAGGTCGGTTGAAACAAGCTACACCGGGGTGGTGTGGTTGTCTACAACGGTTACATAAGCGATCTTGAGCTTGAGGAGGAGCATATGGCCTATGAGCCACGTTAGAAGTAGCTCGGGGAATAAAAAGAGCGGGAGCTCTTGCACTTGCATTTGAAGGAGGATTGAATCTCCTCTTGTTGGCGTAAGAGTTGGAGGAAGACGGAGTAAACGGTCTCTTCCCATAGACATTTGGCCTAGGAGTGAAAGAAGGAGAGGGATTCTTCATCATAGCTTCATCCCTAATGGCCTTCATGGATTTCTCGGCCCATAAAGCATCATTATATAAATCCCCAAAGGAAGTAGTATTCCTCCTCACTTTACTTTGAAGTAAAGCACTAAGCTTGTTGCGGTAGTAGAAAGCTCGATCCTCGTCATCTTTGATAAGCCTCGGAGCAAAATGAGTAAGCTTGTTGAACTCCGTAGTGAAGTCTTGTGCCGACAAGTTACCTTGCTTGAAGTCAATAAATTCCTTGAGCCTTTGTTGCTTTAGCTCTTTGGGATAAAATCGACCTTCAACTAGAGCTTTGAAACAAGCCCAATTGAAATCGTTTTCAAGAGTAGCGGTGGCACTAGTAATCGCCCACCAATTATCGGCTTCCCGTACAAGGAAGTGCTTAGCGATCCTTACCTTGTCCTCTTCACGGACTTGGTATAAATCAAATTGCTTCTCCATTTCTCGAAACCAATCTGATAGCTCGGTAGAGTCCCGCTCTCCACCATAAGGTATAATCTTGCTTCTGGCTATTTGACCAGCTACCCAAGCGTAGCCTCCTTGATGGTTATCTTCTCTACGAGGGGGAACTTGGTTGGCTAGAGCAATAGCCGTATCTTGTTGATTTTTCAACACTTACGTAAGAGCTTATAGCATAACGTTCTCTACTACTCGAGGTCTAACCATCTTCATAAGAAACAAAAACAAAACGACTTAATCCTAACACTTAGCATAAACAAATAGACTACCAAGTAGAATCCTTAACTTCTACCCATCTCTCATTTATTATTTCAAGGTCAAGTAGTTTAAGTTTAGGGTTCACGTATGTGCGTCGGGAGCGATAAAGCTCTGATACCAACTGTGAAAACCCTCGCGAATGCGGAAATAAAACATACAAACATGTGATTAATATAGCGGAAAATACGGTGTTTTTAAAAGTTTTCACATGCAATTAGAAAGGTACGAGGAATGTCAATAATTACAAACCGAAATATAAAATATACTACAAAGAGACGTAGTCTCTCAAAATGTATCAAATATCAAAGTGATTAGCAAACTAGCTAAACAACGTCTAGAGGTGATTCATCCAGGCCAACGCCTGCTAGCTCACACCCGAACCCAAAATACCACAAGCAAAAAGCCATCCAATCAAGCAACCTGTTCATCCATGAAAAACATGAACGCCACAGTCAGTGTGGAGTAACTCCGGGTTCTCCCAGCCATATCATATTAAACGTACATAAACGGAAATACAAAAGTACAAGCATGCATATATAGATATACATGTGAAATACGAGAAGGATAAATAGGCAATTCAATACATAAGAATATCGATCCACGAAGTACAAAACCGTAACCATCATATGATAGATAGACTCCGGGATGACACTCTTAGGCAACCATACACTCTCACTAGGGCTTGCATCTCACCGTTAGCGGCGTAAGTTTGATAAGATTGAGACTCGACAAACAAACCATGACAAGTCATCCAACGATCACAAGTAATCAATCATATAATCAAACATTCAAACGTACAATACGTTGACGACATCTCTCACGGTAAATGACACGCACTAGCACCGTGTACATGCAAGTATGATTAAAAGGCATCCACGGGATACAACATTTTTCTGAACGCATACACGATACAATTCATTTCGTATATGTAGACTAATTTCCTCCTGGTAGAACGACGATCATAATACGGTCCTAGTCTAAATCTGGCCAGACTCTCGGAATCACATTTTCCGATTCAACATGCGATAAACATTTCGCATCCAAGACTCGGTCAATCATAGACGCCGAGTACCCCAAATTCGGTCAACCTTCACGAAAGAGGCGGAAAAGAGCACAAGCCTCATAACAAACGGTACGCTACATGCAAATGACACCACCTCGCAAGTATACAACATTTGACGGCAGGGTCAATCAACGCAAAGCGTTCGCCTCCCAACAATGTCGTCATATGCCCACTAACACATGCAATTAAGCAGTAAGGATACACTCCCCGCTCCGACATTCCAGCCTTACGAACGTGGAGGTAGCCAAGGGAATGAGAGTACAAAGCATATAGGAAATTAGTGCTCAAACCGTAACATTTGTAAAACCGACTCAAAGTGGGACATATCAAAAACCGTCACAAACCATGCGATACAAGCGAAGGGATGATCATATATTCGAAACATTAATATTCAAAGTCAAACCCGAAAGTCAACAAAAGTCAAAGTCAAACCCGAGACCCGAGACCCAAGCCCGACAATTAGAGTTGGTTACAAACAAATCATCAATGCAAGAAGAACAAGTCCAAAGGGTCAAGGATAGTCAAGGCGAGACTAGAATTCAAAGGGTCGATTTTGGGAAAAACTGGCAGCATGAAACGCTGCCAGCGTCAGGGAACGCTGCCAGCATCAGGGAACGCTGCCAGCGTCCTGTCTCAGGCACTTGATCCTTTATACACGAAAATCCCAATTTTCACTAAGGTTCAACATACAACTATCATCATTTATCATCACAAACCATCAATTCTCATATCAATTATCAACTAACAACAACCATCATCAACAACACAACTCCTATGATTACTAACTTATTCTAAATACGATTTCTAACATAGAAAACACATTAAAACACGTAAATAATATCGAGTAACCCTTCACCGTTACCTTTTCGCGTCTTCAATCCGCGTCGATGTCCTCTTCTATCAAGAAGTAGTCTTTTTCGGGGTCTTGGAGGTCACCACCTACACTTAGATAATAAAAGATGAATATAATTCACCTTTGAGAAAGACGGATAAATTGAAAAGCGAGAAAGACGGTAATTTTACTACCAATACGGATAGAGGACGATGAGAGGGAAAGAATAAGACGAACTTTAGTGAATTTGAGCGAGAAACGAAGGAGTAGAATCGATATTAAATTGAGCAAATATGGAGGTTAGGGTTTTTGGTGTTTTCTTGGTGTGGAAGTAGAAGATTGAATGTGAGGGAGTTATGGTTGTGAGGGAGTATATGAAGGAGTAAGTGGAAAAAGTCATGGAAAAGTCCATAACGTCTTAAGACGTAACTTACTCGAAATCTCGCGTAAAGTCCAAATACGAACTCGGAAATTCTAAATTAGACACTGGAAATTTAATTCTAAACTAAAACTAAATTTTGCTGAAAAGTATTCGTATAATATTTTTACTATAAAAATAGGGTACATTTGCGGGTGTTACATGAATGATCTTTTTTATGATGAAGATTTGTTCAATGATGGTGAGAAAACCGAATCAAAAGCAAAAATCCGTCAAAAGAGAAGTGTGAGGTTGGGAAAACCAAAGAGGTAGTGGAAGTTCGGATGGAAAATACGGAGTTGAAGACTATTCTTACCGATCTTACCAAAGCCGGGAAAAACCGATAATGCATATGATGATGAGGACGACGACATGTCCTAGACCTCTCGGCCCTACTCTCTTTTTAACCTATCTTTTTGCCTTACCAACCCTTATATTATTTTGATCATGGCTTTATGTTTGTTATGTTGTTGCATGAACTTGGTAGTATTTGTTTAATTTTCTTGAACTATGTGGTTTGTAAACTAACTTTGTCACTTTGTTGCATTAGAATGTTATTCTTCCTACTTGATGATGTCAAGAGGGGGGAGTTGTTAAAATTGTGTGTGTGTGTGTGTGTGTGTGTGTGTGTGTGTGTGATTCCATGACTCTTAGGCTTGCGTTCACCGTAAATATGTTAGCTTAGCGATTTGAAACTCTACTTAAGTTAGTATAGACTTGTCCAAAGTACTTTGACAACGTATGCGTCTTATCTAGATCATGTTTTGACTTGTGATATGTTTAGACTTGTGAACCTTGACCATAGATTGAGGGGGAAGAACACATTTAAATTTATTTGTCTTGTTATCATCAAAGGGGAAAACTGTTGAGACCAATTCTAGATTAGATTGGTTGATGATGCCTTAAGACAAATTAATCTTATTGTTAATATAATGTGTGCCTCTTAAGTTTTAATCTTATAGCTATGAAAGCTCAACTAATCTTTCAAGATTGCACAAGAAGATCAAGAGATGAAGATCGTCATTGTTAGAGTCATAGTGTTGTATAAGAGATCATTAAACTAGCTCGATTCATGCTAAGTACTTCAAAATTGTGGGGTGTGTATGTGGCCGATGCTAGTGAAGAGAAAAGAGGACACTTTTCCTCTTATTTTTTCAACACTCCATCTCATTTTCTAATATACATGCAAATCTATACCTCTCTCTATATTTTCACACTAGTAACAACTTAAGAAGTTCATCTTATATTCATATAATTTCTAATCATTTACTAAGTGTAGTAAGAGAGTTGTTAGAAATATTTTAAGAGACTACTACTTATATTACTAGTGTAGTATTTTAGTACAAATTAAAATGGTAGTCTTGGGTGCTACTAATCGGAGAGTTTCTACTTTGAAACTTGGAAGATCATCCTTGTCATACTAGCTCAGAATCAATATTTGAAAGGAGTTCAAATATTGTGCCCATTTCTATATAAGCAATGTAAGGAAATTGTTTTTTCTTATTCTTTTGTCGTTATGCATGCATAAGATCCACATAGTTTAAGAGTAAACTATTCATAAAATGATATTAGAAATGTATAATATTGAGTTTAAAAAAGTTACAATTGATATATCACTGTGGTTTATGACTCTTAAATATTTAGAAAATGTTTAACTCTTTAAAATTGATTTCCAAACTTTTGATCAACATTTTACATTGCTAAAATTCTGGTTTGATCTTTATAAAATGAAAGAAAGCTTTTAGTGTCTTGCACAATAAGACACTTACCAAAAATGGGTTGTGTACTTTTCCTATAATTGGTAATGTTTATGGTTCCCATGAACATTACCATTTATGTTCTTTCTTGATAAAAACCTTAACCCATATTTGTGTATTTGTGTGTGACACCCTCAAATTTGCGAAAAGAAAAAAAATTATTTAAATACATAAACGAAATATAATGATACATAACGAAGGTGTCATAACATAAAAAGGTCATTACAAAACGGAAATACTATTATACAAAAGAACTCTACAAGACGGGAGACATATCTCCCGTATAAATACGGAAATAAAAGTGTGTACAATAATATACAAACTATGAACCGAATATAGGTCCAAGGTAAATACTTCGCTCGCTAGCGCGTCCATGTACCCCAAATATGCAACACCACCTGTTCGACCGCATTAAATATAAACACGGAAGCCACAGTCAGTGGGGAGTAACTCCGAGTTCTCCCAGCCACGAAATGTCGAGTTTAATTAAACATGAATAACATAAAAGCAATGTATATGGAAAATACAAAACCTTAACATATATGATATGCTTTTCATGTTATGAAACAATTAACTAACATCTAACCTAGCATATGAAAGCTATCATGTGAATCCGATAATAAACTATAACACGAGGTAGGGAAGCTGGTATGCTAGCTCAGAGGTTACCATTAACATGGCCATGATACACTCAAACCCTAATCAACACGTAACATGTGGAATCAGTTAACAACCGTAATGCCAAACTCTATCAATCCTAGCCGGCTTGCATCTCACCTTCTAGAACTCATAGAATCATACAAACATGAAAGATCAATACTTCTACAAACAGGCATAAGTTCCTAGTACCGTCCATAGTCGATTGTAACTCGAGGCTATACCCCAAGGTAGGAAAACATCCTAGTCCTAGACTGATCAGACCTAGCGACAACAGCTATTCCGTTCCCCGTCCCATGACATAACCGTCTATGAGAACCTCTACTAGGCGACCCCCTAAGCAGAGATGGCTAGTACTTAAGCTGGCTCCAGTCCCAAAATGGATAAGGCAGCCATGCCCCGACTTGGATATAAACCCACCAAGCCGAGACACAAAAGCTATCAAGCGGCGAACTTATACTCGTTAAAGACAGTACGGACCTATCAATGTCATGGTCTAAGATACTCATTTAGAATTAGAATGGTCAAGACGCCATATATCCATAATTCTCTATGGGTACTTAGTCAACACGACACCAACCATATAAACAAACAGTCACGGGAACACATCCTATCATGTGACTAATTGCATATAAATAAAAATCAAATATCATATCGCCTCATATCTACTAAGGCTAATTCAGTAATTAAATACAACCTTTCTTGAAGACAAATCCCCGAACCGAGTCCCGCGACGGGTCATCAGTCAAATCGGGGCTGACTAGATCTTAGTTTGACCAAACCCGTTGGATCAAACCGGCTAGAAGCAGAGTCTTTATCACATAGACATAAAATCAACAGATTCATTACATGTTATTTTATTACTACTTCTAACATGTGAATTATTATATCATACCCCAAAACCCGTTTGACAAAAAGGATATTAAATTAAACTACGATCTCGTCTTATAATTTCTAACATGTGAGAAATAATAATTTAATGAAAAACCTTTTTAATTAAATATTTTACTTATTAATATTTCTCGCTGGCTAATTATTACAAAACGCGATAAAAATGACGATAACTCAAAAACCGTCACAAGTCCCAAAGTGGGACCCACGGGCTGAGTTGGGCCGGACCCACATGGGCCTGATTTGGGCCTCACGGCCTGATTTGGCTCAAAAAGGCTGTTTTGATTTAAAACTTCTTAAACCGTTTCCTAATATTTTCCCGCATGCTTAACATATTTAAAACCCGTCAAAACAACAACCAATCAATCAAACATCGACACAACCCAAAGACCAAAACCCGGACCCACCTTGACCAACCCAGACCGGGTCTGAACCGGCCTGGACCGGTCTGGTTTGGACCCGGTTCAGCTGCCCTTTCTCGGTTCACCAACAAACACCACCAAAATCATTTCCAACTTGTTTTAATCATCAAACCACCATTTTAACAATCTTCCACACAAAATCATAACTTATTAAAATCATCAAAATTTATCAAGAACACCAAACTTGTTAAAATTCTTACAAAATCATAAAAATCATAACTTATGGAAAATCATCAAAATTTATCAAGAACACTAAACTTGTTAAAAATTCATACAAGATCATAAAAATCATAACTTAGTAAAAATCATCAAAATTTATCAAGAACACTAAACTTGTTAAAAATTCATACAAAATCATAAAAATCATAACTTAGTAAAAATCATCAAAATTTATCAAGAACACTAAACTTGTTAAAAATTTCATAAACAACATAAAAAAATCATAACTTATGAAAAACCATAAAAATTCATCAAGAACAATAAATCAACATAAAAATTTCCTACAACTTAAAAATCATCAAGAACAATAATACAACATAAAAATTTCCTACAACTTAAAAAATAATCAAGAACAATAATACAACATAAAAATTCCTAACAACATAAAAATCATAACTTTATGGAAAATCATAAAAATTCATAAAACACAATAATAACCATTACTTATCATATTACTAACAAAAATCCATAAATCATAAAAAGATGAACCAAAAATAAAGATGAACCAAAATCAAAAGAAACAAACTTAAAGCTAAGTTACTAACTAAAATCATACATAAACATAACATGAACAAAACTAAAACCCATGTGACATTAATTCGTCGAGTAAAACGGAATTGTTACCTTAGCTAGCCAAAATAATTAGCACCAAAATAATAATAAGAAATATATAATAAGAAACCCTCCTACTAATCTTCACCCAAAATATACGAGTCTCCAAACTCGTCTTCAAAATCTTCCCCTATAAGAAATAACAAGAAAACATTATTAGAACTAAAAATATGAATTTCCATAATTAAAGTGTTGAAAACGATCTTGACGGAATTGAAATATAACCGTACGTGAAGATGAGGAGCGAAGAGGAGAGTCTAGAAATATAAATTAGGATGGATTTAATTAAGAAACGAAGATTTTATGAAGGTTTTGCTCAAGAACGATGAAGAACAAATTGATGAACGACGAAGAACACGAAGAACGATTAAAGAAAGTGATGTTTTGATCTTTATTTGATTTATTGTAAGATGAAAAGTTGTTTGTGAGTAAAGTGGAGTGGAGTTGGCCGTGAGTTTATAGACCAATAAAGGTGTTGAGTTTTGAAATTGTTGTTCCGTAATTGACTCGCGTTTAATAATTATTTTACGGTAAACGATTAAATATAATTACCGATAAAGTTAATTATACAAATATCTAGATATTATGATTATTGTATCCAAAAGAAATGAAAATATCAAGGCTATTAGAGGACTTTTTGAGCCGTGTGGTATGGTGAGCATCGGGTCTGTTTTTGCTCGATTTGCGTAATTTTCGTTAACTGATCGATAAAGTTGAAATATCTAAGATATTCTTATTAATTTAATCAAAAGAATTAAACTATCTCATGTGAGTGGAAAACGATGACATGGGCGCGTGACTCATGCCAAAGTCGAGTTTCGATTTTGTTGCGCGCATTACGATGCGTCGGGAATAGTTAAATGACGTTCGATTAAAAACCGTAAAGTTATTCTTTAAATTCCGAATAAATTCAAAATAATTATATTAAATTATGATAAATCCTAATAAATCTTAATAAAAATAAATCAAAAATATAATTTTTTTAAATAAAATTTCGGTCTTCAAAATCGCAAGACGAGTCGGGAAAAGTCAACGAAAGTCAAAGTCGACTTAAAAGTCGAGAAAAGTCAAAAATGACTTAAAAAGTCAAGAAAAGTTTATGACGACTTAAAAATCAATAAAAAGTCAATGACGACTTTAAAAAGTCAAGAAAAAGTCAAAGACGGTTTAAAAGTCAAGAAAAGTCAAAGATGACCAAAACGGTCTTTTCATGAAATCTCTCAAAAATTCCAAATACGAACGCGGAATTTCAAAATACGACTCGGAACAAAAATTCCTATATTAAAAACTTAAGTTCTACTGAAAAGTATCCATAAGCTATTGCTTAAGCAAATTGGGTACTTTTCGGGTTGTTACAATCACCCATCCTTTTAAAAAGTTTCGTCCTCGAAACTTAGAAGAAGGAACGTAACATATATGTAGGTCTATTTCAAAACTGTTAAAAATATATTTGTAATAAAATACGGGGTCTTATCTACGGAACGGCAGGTTCTCGTCAGCAGACACGAATATCGGTAGAAGGAACGGCATCTTCGAACGGTTAAATCGAATAGGAAGAGGAAAGAAAGAAGGAAATTTACCTCACGCAAAGAGCTCGGGATATTTAGCTAACATTTTAGCTTCGGGTTCCCAAGTTTCTGATTCGACGTTTCCACAACGCCAAAGGATACGAACTAAAGGCACCACCTTGTTTCGGAGTTGTTTGTTAGCCCTTTCAAGTATACGAATCGGCCTTTCTTCCAAAGCCAAATTAGGTTCCAAGTCCAACACTTCTTCTTGAATAATATGACTCGGATCACTGATATACTTCTTCAATTGCGAAACATGGAACACATCATGAACTTTACTCAAGTTCGGAGGTACTTCCAAACGATAAGCAACAGGACCAACTCTTTTATAATCACTCGAAATGGTCCAATATATTTAGGACTCAACTTCCCTTTCACTCCAAACCGTTTCACTCCTTTCATTGGTGACACTTTAAGGAATACGCGGTCTTCAACATCAAATTCAAGCGGTCGTCGACGAACATCGGCATAGGATTTCTGTCTATCTTGAGCGGCTTTCATTCGTTCACGAATGACTTGAACTTGATCGATCGTTTCAGTAACAATGTCGGGACTCAACATATGATCATCTTGTACTTGATCCCAACAAACAGGACTACGACATTTCCTACCGTATAGAGCCTCATAAGGTGACATCTTGATAGATGCATGATAACTGTTGTTATAAGAAAATTCCACCAAAGGCAAACTCTTCTCCCAAGATGTATGAAAGTCTAAAGCACACGATCGAAGAAGATCTTCCAAGGTTTGGATCGTTCTCTCGGTCTGACCATCTGTAGCGGCATGAAAAGCGGTGCTCATCAACAATTTACTACCCATGGCTTCTTGCAACGCCGTCCAGAATCGAGAACCAAATCTCGGATCACGATCTGAAACTATGTCTTTAGGTACTCCATGGTAGCGTACTATCTCTCGCACATAAGCATCAGCTAAAACCTCTATCCTCGAAGTTTCTTTGATAGGTATGAATCTGGCACACTTCGTCAGACGGTCCACAATAACCCAAATGGCATTCTTTCCACTAGAAGTAGTAGGTAAAGCCATCACGAAGTCCATAGAAATAGACTCCCATTTCCACAGAGGAATCTCCAAAGGTTGCAGCAAACCTCCGGGTCTTTGATGATCAATCTTCACCTTCTGACAAGTAAGACATCGACTAACATACTCCTTCACTTCAATCTTCATCCTAGGCCACCAGAATTGTGGTCTCAAATCTTTATACATTTTGTCGCCACCCGGATGAATAGAATAAGGAGAAAGGTGAGCTTCATCAAGTATTCTCTTCCTCAACTCGGCACTTCTCGGAACAAACATTCGACCATGGTAACGAAGGTAGCCATCATTATCCACCACACAATCCTTAGCTTGCTCAAGTAATATTTTTGCTCGTATGGCGATAAAAGTAGCATCCTCCGGTAAACATGTACGAATCTCTCGATAAAAATCAGGTTCCGCAGTCAAAGCACCAAGATAATCAAATCCTTTCCCAACAAACTGTATCTTCAGCTTCTGAAATTCAGTTACTAGTTCATCGGGTACAGTACTAAGAGCATTTAATGAATGACTAGTCTTTCTACTCAAAGCATCTGCCACCACATTTGCTTTTCCCTCGTGATAAATCAACTCAGCATCATAATCATTCACCAACTCTAACCATCTTCTCTGCCTCATGTTTAACTCTTTCTGAGTAAAAATGCACCTCAAGCTCTTATGATCGGTGTAGATTCGGCAGTGCACTCCAATAAGATAATGTCTCCAAGTTTTCAAGGCATGTACTACAGCTGCTAACTCAAGATCATGAGTCGGATAATTCACTTCATGAACCCTGAGTTGTCGAGAAGCATAAGCAATGACTTTTCTATTCTGCATCAATACACATCCCAAACCATGCTTTGAAGCATCACAATATACATCATACTCCGCTTCATCATCTGGTAAAGTTAAGATCGGTGCGGTAGTCAATCTCTTCTTCAATTCTAAGACGGCAACTTCACATTCATCGGTCCAAATATACTTTGCTTCCTTCTTTAGCAATTGAGTCATCGGTCTTGCTAATTTGGAGAAATTTTTCACAAACCGACGATAATAACCTGCTAAACCAAGGAAACTCCGAATCTCGGACACATTTTTCGGACTTTTCCAATCCACAACTGCCTCAATTTTAGCTGTATCGACCATAACACCGTCTTTGGAAATGACATGACCCAGGAAAGATACCTCGGGAAACCAGAATTCACATTTGGAGAACTTAGCATACCACTTTTGGCGTCGAAGAACACCCAAAATGGTTCGAAGGTGATCAGCATGTTCTTCTTTAGATTTAGAAAAGATAAGAATGTCATCAATAAATACCACCACACATTTATCAAGATACTCACGGAAGGTACGATTCATCTGATCCATGAATATAGCTGGGGCGTTAGTCAAACCGAATGGCATCACATTGAATTCGAAATGACCATACCTCGAACTGAAAGCAGTCTTCGGAATATCTGCTTTCCGAACGGGAATCTGATGATACCCCGATCTAAGATCAATTTTAGAGAAAGTAGAAGCACCCCGTAACTGGTCAAAAAGATCATTGATACGGGAAGAGGATATTTGTTTTTGATTGTGACACGGTTCAATTCCCGATAATCAATGCACATCCGCATAGAACCGTCTTTCTTCTTGACAAATAGTACGGGCGCACCCCAAGGAGAAGCACTAGGCCTAATAAAGCCTGTCTCAATTAAATCATCAAGTTGAAT
>JAIUZE010072208.1:0-26384 GCA_022085475.1 Heliosperma pusillum | reverse complement strand
TAAACTGATTTAGAACTCAAAATTAGTCCCTACTAATTTTTTTGCTCATTAATTAGATCGATTTGATTTCATTTGCTAAATATTACGGTTTAATCATAACAATTATGAAATAAAACCAAAATAAAATATAAACATCATAAAATTTGAAACCAAAAAATTTTGTACATTCTGGAACACTTCCAGGAACTCTAAAAACCAGAAACATTTGGCCAAAAATTTTGAATAAATTTTATGAACAAATAACTTAATATTCAACGGTTTTATCAAATAAAAACCATTAAATATAGTAAAATAGTGAAACAAATTATAAAATTTCACCGAGATGATATAATTCAGATTATAAAATGTATCCAAAATTTTCAAGACCATAAAAGGACATTTCAATTTTATGATCATAATAATCTCACTTTATTGACTTTTATCTTATAAAAATCAATCACCATGTAAAACATAATTAAAAGTCACGAAATTTTACATACAGTATGTACAACATGCATGTGAGATCATATCAAAATTTCATGGCCAGAATCAACATGCAACTATTTTTAGTTAACTTTTAACACAAAATATGCATATTAACATGATTTAAAGGCCATAAATCAAAATAAATAGCAAATTAATCCATAAAATCACCAAATTTTACCATACCCATTTTGAGGTCAGTAGGTATGCATGAAAATCAAAAATTTCGTGCAAACCAATTTTTAACACAAATTTTCAATTTTACCCAAGTTATCGTATAACTCGATTTTAATGCTTAAAATCGACATGCATGTAACAATTGAGCTCTGATACCACATGAAAGTTCTAGACCTCTAATTAGACCCCTCTAATTAGTTCATTAAATTAAATTAACTTAATGATTTAGGATCTAGTTATCATGCATGCAAATATAAAAGCATAAATATAAAGATAAGATGAATTTCCTTACAATGGAAATTTTCGGTTCAATATGGTCACAATAAGAAATCCTTCTTATTGTTCTTGAGCATGTAATTAGTGGATGATCCTCCATAAAACAACCTCCAAAGTAGAAGGTCTTCTTCTTGTTGCACCCAAGATTTAACCCAATAAAACACTATATTTATTAACTAGATAAATATAGTATTATCCCTTAAATGTAGAAATATTACTACATTAGTAATATATGCAGTATATAATATTTATGTGATTTTTAGAGAGATGAGTGCATGAGAAAAAAAATGAGCAAACATGAATTAAAAATTAGAAAAAGAGAACAACTCTTGTGTCCTTTTTTCTAATTTTCTCACGGCACTCTCAACACCAAAATAGGTGATTATGGGCTCTTATTTTATTCACATGCATGAATGTTGAGTGTTGGTTAGTATATAATCATAAGATGTCATAATAGGCTATCATGACATGTAGCATAATAGGTAATCATGGCTAAATGTTGAGTGTAGACTTAAACAAAGCAAATTGTTACTATAAGCTATTATCAAACATCCACCATATGCATTATATGGTCCATTTTGATTTTTGATATTTGTCTCACAAATACTTATTATCATATGTTTGATTATCTTATATAATTAAGTATTATTTGATCATATAACAATTATATGACTCAAATTAATAAATAATATAAACTCAACTTTAAAGTGATATTTTACCATTATATCAATATATAATAGGTCCCACAATGCCCAGTTAATTTATTTTACAACTCCTTGTAAATATAATTAACTAATTACCTCTACCTCAAAATATATGCATAACCTCAACTAATTTAATGAATTAACGATTAATCACTAAATTAAATCATATTTAATCGTATTAAAATAAGACATAAAATTTATTCAGTCAATTATCGTATAATTGACTAATAAACTTAAGTGGAATGAGTTCCTAACTCAATTTCCACTAACTAACTCACATAACTAAACGTATACCAAATATACGCAAGGGAGTAATTAAACTGTATCATATACAAATAATTAGTATTCTATTTGGGTCTCATCCAATAGGTGTGACCTAAAGGGATCAGTTGATTACCGCCGTCATACGACAATAACGTCAAACTCTAGTCAGCCAAGCGTTACCGATTTACGTTAATCAACTGACGTGGAGTATCAAAATATACTAATCATGCCACGTATATTCCAAATGAGATTTCTTATATAAATGCACTATTGTGGAGGACACTTACTCCAACAAAGATTAAAACAAAATGAGTGGATTTTAATGACTTTCACCTACATTACGAGTGTAACTTCAACTATTATTTGTGTAACTTTAAGCTAAAATGTGGTTTCGAGTATATAAATTTGAATTTATGTAACTTTAATATAAGTTTATGTGATTTTTACCTTTTTATGAGGGTAACTTTAGTCATTAAGAGTGTAACTTCAACCATTATTTGTGTAACTTCAAAATAAAATTTGATTTCGAGTATATAAATTTGAATTTATGTAACTTTAAGATAAATTTATGTGATTTTTACCTTTTTATGAGGGTAACTTTAGTCATTAAAAGTGTAACTTCAACCATTATTTGTGTAACTTCAAAATAAAATATGATTTCAAGTATATAAATTTGAATTTATGTAACTTTAAGATAAGTTTATGTGATTTTTGCCTTTTTATGAGGCTAACTTTAGTCATTAAAAGTGTAACTTCAACCATTATTTTTGTAACTTTAAAATTTATTAGTGAAACTTCATTTATTAATTGTGTAACTTTAGTCAATTATAGTGTAACTCATGTTTAGGTAACTTTAGTCTTTTCTAGTGTAACTTCAGTCCATACTAATGTAACTATAGTCATTAATTAAGTAACTTCCTTAATAAGATAACTTTAGTCCAGTGCAACTTTAGTCCATAATTGTGAAACTTTAGTACATACTAATGAAACTTTAGTCCATAATTGTGAAACTTTAGTACATACTATTGAAACTTTAGTACATATTAGTGAAACTTTAGTACATAATAGTGAAACTTTAGTAAATACTAGTGAAACTTTAGTACATAATTGTGAAACTTTAGTACATTTTAGTACATACTAGTGAAACTTTAGTACATACTAGTGAAACTTTAGTACATACTAGTGAAACTTTAGTACATACTAGTGTAACTTCAGCCCATACTAGTGAAACTTCAGCCCATACTAGTGAAACTTTAGTATGTACTAGTGAAACTTTAGTATGTACTAGTGAAACTTTAGTACATAACTGTGTAATTTTAGATCTAAAAATAATCAATAACAAAAAAAATAAAAAACGAGATAAAAATAAAATAGAAAATCATAAAAAATTCAAAAAAAATGAAAACTTTAGTACATAAAAAACGAGATAAAAATAAAATAAAAATAAAACTAGGGGAATAAATCTGAAAAGTAGAAAAACAACATATATAAAAATAATGAGATATAAAATAAAATAAAAAACATAAAAAATCTGAAAAATAAAAAACAAGATTTGAAATGATAGTGGTTATATTTTTTAACCTTTTTACCTTTTTTTCAGATCTAAAAAAATATTCAAAAAATGGCTAAAATATGATGGTATAAATCTGAAAAAAAAAAAACAAAAAAAAATGAGAATAAAAGTTCCTCCACCCGCCTCCAACCCTCCGACCACCATGCCCACGTGCTTACCCTCCACAACCAACACCAATATAGCCCAAATATTTCAGATCTGAGAAAAAAATTGAGAAAAATTGAAAGTTGTTAATGGTGGTTGGAGGAGTGGAGGGCGGCGGCATAGGAGCGGGGAGGAGGGAGCCGAGAAAAGCATGGGAGCGGCGGGCGGCAGGGGAACGGCGGCAGTGGAGGGGAGCGACGGGCGGCGGACGGCGGTGGAGGGGTGGGCTAGGTGGTTGTCGGGTTTTGTGAGTGAGGGAGAGGAGGTGGTTAATTTTTTGGGTGGAGAGGTGAAGGTGGGTGGAGGCGGCGGCGGGTGGAGGCGGCGGTGTAGGGTGAATGTGGCGCGGCAGGGGGAAGTGGAAAGGAGGAGGAAGGTGGAGAGGTGAAGGTGGCGGTGTAGGGTGGGTGGAGGTGGAGGTGGCGGTGTAGGGTGAAGGTTGGTTGGGGTTTTCTTTTGGTTTTTTTTTTAGAGAATAGTAGAGAGAGAAGGGAGGTAGAAAGAGAATGGGTGATGTGAAAATGAATGAAATAGAGTGAAAAATGGCTTTTATATTAGGGTTTGAAGGGTGGATTGTGTGTGACTCACAATCCTGGCCACTCATTTTGTTTCAATCTCAGCCCTTTATCCTCTTAATCCAAGGGCTTGGATGAGGACTCAAGAACTCAAAGATGAGGGGGAGACTCATTTGAACCCACCTCTATATATATATATATAGAGAGAGAGAGTTAGGTTCAAATAAGTCCACCCCTTCACTTTGAGTCTTTGAGTCCCCATCTCAACCTTTGGATTAAGAGGATCAATGGCTAGGATTAAAACAAAATAAAGGGTCAAGATTGTGAGACATACACAATCCATCTCCCTCAAACCCTAATACTTATATACCCTTCCCTCACCCATTTCTCTCATTTTCAGATTTCCCATTATCTCTCTACCTCCTTATCTCTCTATCATTATCTCATATCTAATTCAACAAAATAAAAAAACCCAAAAAATTAATCCCTTCCTCTCCCTCACTCACCAAACCCGACCCCCACCACCCCAACCCCCACTCTTCCACCGCCAATCACCGCCGCCTCCTTCCGCCCTACTCCTCTGTCGCCGCGGCCTTCCCCCATGCCACTGAACCACGCACGTCGCCGCCTCTTCCTTCCGCGCCACTCCTATGTCGCTGCCACCTTCCCTTCTTGCCACTGACCCACGCACGCCGCCTCCTTCCTTGCCAATCCCTTTGCCACCGTCTCCTTCCCCCTGCCACTAACCCACGAGGAGGGAGGCTTGTGGTTGTTGGTTTTTCTCTCTCTTTTTTTTCAGATCTGAACTTTTTGGGGTTATTGGTGCTAGTTGGTGTGGTGTTCGGAAGGTGTCGCGTGGGAGGATGGTAGTTGGAAAAGACGGTGTTGTTGGCTTAGTGATAGCTCGTTTTTATTCTTTTTAAAATTTCTTATGTTTTTTTTCTTATTTTTTATTATCTCTTTTTCCATTTTTCAGATTGTTTCTTTGTTTTTTTTTATTTTGTTGGTGGTTGTTTTTTTTATTTTGTATCATCAAATTTATTTAATCTCGTTTTAGATCTGAAAAAAGGTTAAAAACTACCACTATTTCAAATCTCGTTTTTTATTTTTCAGATTTGTTATGTTTTTTTATTTTTTATTTCAAATCTATGTTTTATATTAGATTCGTTTTTTACTAACCTTTTTTTGTGTAACCTATTTGTTTTATATTTATTTATTCTTGTTTTTTTTTGGTTGATTATTATATTTTAGATCTTGTTTTTCTATTTTTTATTTATCTTTTTTTATTCTATTCTTAAAGTTATACAAATATGTACTAAAGTTATACAAATATGTACTAAAGTTATACAAATATATACTAAAATTATAGAAATTTTTTTGTATATTTTTTTTTCGATTCACTAAAGTTTCACTAGTATGTACTAAAGTTTCACTAGTATGTACTAAAGTTTCACTAGTATGTACTAAAGTTTCAAGTTTCACAATTATGTACTAAAGTTTCACTAGTACAAACTAAAGTTTCACTAGTACATACTAAAGTTTGACTAGTATTTACTAAAGTTTCACTATTATGTACTAAAGTTTCATTATTATGTACTAAAGTTTCACTAGTATGTACTAAAGTTTCACAATTATGGACTAAAGTTTTATTAGTATGTACTAAAGTTTCACAATTATGGACTAAAGTTGCATTGGACTAAAGTTATCTTATTAAGGACTGAAGTTACTTAATTAATGGCTATAGGTACATTAGTATGGACTGAAGTTACACTAGAAAAGACTAAAGTTACCTAAACATGAGTTACACTATAATTGACTAAAGTTACACTGTTAATAAATGAAGTTTCACTAATAAAGTTTAAAGTTACAAAAATAATGGTTGAAGTTACACTCTTAATGACTAAAGTTAGCCTCATAAAAAAGCAAAAATTACATAAACTTATCTTAAAGTTACATAAATTCAAATTTATATACTCGAAATCACATTTTAGTTTAAAGTTACACAAATAATGGTTGAAGTTACACTTTTAATGACTAAAGTTACCCTTATAAAAAGGTAAAAATCACATAAACTTATCTTAAAGTTACATAAATTCAAATTTATATACTCGAAATCACATTTTATTTTGAAGTTACACAAATAATGGTTGAAGTTACACTTTTAATGACTAAAGTTACATAATTATGTACTCGTAATGTAGGTGAAACTCATTAAAACCCACTCATTTGGTTCTAATCTTGTCCCTTCATTTTGTTCTAATCTTGTCCATTCATTTTTCTTTTAATCTTAGCCTTCCATCTTGTTCTAATCTTGTCCCTCCATCTCTTTCATCCAAAGGGCAAGATGAGGACTCATGGACTCAATTTTGAAGGTGAACTCATTATAACTTGACTATATATATATATATATATATATATATATATATATATATATATATATATATAGAGGTAAGATCCGGTGAGTCCAGCCATATATTTGAGTCCGTGAGTCCTAATAATAGCCGTCAGATCTAAAAACAGTGAAGTGTAGAGATTGAGCCACGTAAGTCGTAATTAGTATGAACAAAACCCATTGAAAATTCCCCCAAACCCAGTCTTTGTTTCTCTCTCTAAAAAACATACCAACTCACTGTAAAAAAAACTTCAAACGCAAATCTCACAAATCTTTCTCAAATCTCATAAAAATTGGTTAAAGTTTCAATACAATTCAACTGTATTTCAGCTTTCTACATTATTTCGGCCACTACATTGAATAATTTCACTAGATTTGTCTCCAAAAATCGTACAGGTTAATTCGTTTCTCATTTTCTTTGATTTATGCGATTTTAATTTATGTTTTGTACTATTAGATTGATTATACATGTTATTTTTGTTCGAAACTATTGTACGTATGTTAGATTAGATGAATTTAATAGGATTAAACCAAAAAATTAAACTAATTGTAGAGGGATTTGTGGTACTTTTATGTTCTTACTTTAAATTTCTAAATATCTCAGTTATACATGATTTTAAATATTTTTTGGTGATTATATTGACATATCGAACTAATAACTGTCATCGATTGTAGTTGTAGTTGTTTATTAGTTTTTTTCTTTTTGTTTAATCACGAAATTAATGTTTAAAATTGTTCAATTGTAAAAATTAGGGTTTAATTGGTGAAAATTGGGGTTACATATTATAAAATTGAATTTTTTTGACAATACAGTTGAAAAATTAATCATTAACGTTCAGTTAATGAGTAATGTCAATGTATGTGGTGGCTATGATAGTGGAAAACTCTTGTGACCTGAAGCATTTTTCTGTTCATTAAGATATGAGTGGGAGATTAAAAGGTATCATAGTATGTTCATTATGTCATACAAATTGTCAATCTACATGTGCACTTTAGATGATATTTCTGAGATTGTTGGCACCAATATTGGGAATGCATGAGTACTTCCACAAGTATTAAATGGCTTTCCTAGAAATCCAATTGGATTTTATAGAGGCTTTTATATCTTAACAATGATTATTGATTCTCTTTTATTCCCTACCAAATAAATATACTTATTCGATCATCCATTTAAGATATGTTTTGTTTCAACTATCAAGCCATACATTTGCCCAATCATAAATTTTCCCTTGTTAGGCTTGTAGATTTTTGCTTATTTTATTTCATTTTAGTTTTTTTCTTCGTTCATTATCTGTTTCGCATATATATGAGAATAATGAACAAAGGACTTTGAGTGAGCGTTTGTCAATATCATTCTTGTTAATGTAGTATTTCATAATATTTTGAATCACTTTGTTTGTTGCACGGCTCTTCTCATACTCTTATGGGAGTAAGGGTAGTATTAGTGATATTGTTTATTAGCTCGGTATTCGATCTTGTTATCCTACTATAAAGAATTATGTATATTAATTGAGGTTTCTTTTCGTTTATTTATAGAAGAGTTGATTATGGACAAGATGATGATGATGATGATGATGATGGGCAAGAGCTCAAGACACAAAAAGGCGATACCAAATTAGTTGCAAGTGCTAGGGGTAGAGGTAGAGGTAGAGGTAGAGATAAAAGAAGGAACTCAAATGATTACTAAGAATATATTGACAAAAAGTTGTAATTGAAAACGCATTGATTTAATGTTGGTAGGATAAGTAATCTTATGTAGTTGGCCTAAACTAGTATAGTTGCTGGTATTTTGTGATATTGTTCAATAGATGTAATGATATTGTGTCTTGTATGTAGTGATATTGTTTCTTAATATAACAAAAGCATAGGGTAAACATAGTCTTTATGACTATGATATTGTTTTTGGTGAAGTGTAATATTATGTTTAATGAAGTATTATATTCTTTGTTAATGCTTGTAGTTCGTCAATATCATCAACATGCTGAAAAAGACAGACTAAATTCTTGTGATATTGTTACAAGCAAATAGTGATATTGTTAATGGAACTGTGTAATATTTGGTAATGGCACGGTTAGATAGTGTTAATCCAATTGTGTGATATTGTTAACCATATCATGTGATATTGCTTGCTATAACGCGTGATATTGTTTCCAATATTTTGTGATATTTATAAAGATATATATTGTTTATTTAACTTACAAAACATAATAAAAAAAAAGGCAAATTATGATACAATTATGATATTGTTATTGAGCGAGTTACTCTAATATTTTTTTCTAACAAACTGTATTACTTTATCAAAGTTATAAGAGTAACATAGTTCTAACCAAAAATATAAACAATCTTCAGGATATGATATTATATTGTTGTTGGTAAAGTATGATATTCTTTTCAACATTATGTGATATTTTTATACACTGGTTGTGATATTGTTCCATAACATCACAAAAGAAGAGGCATTTAAAGTACTTGTATGACAGTGATATTGTTTTGTATACGGTGTGATATTGTTTATAATAACTTGTGATATTTTTTCTAAGTATCACAAAACTAAAATACAGTTAGCAAATTCGACTGAAGTTTTCTGATATTGATAAGGAAAAATACAAAAATGAGACAACTTAAGATAAAATCTAGGCATAAGGAGTTTTTCTTTATAAAAGAAATGACTGAAAAAGACGATTTGCTAATTTGATGTAGTGTTGACTTCTTGAGCATGTACGCGAACACTTAAGAACCCTCTCCAAGCGAAGAGATCTGCAAAAAGAAAAAGTAAGAAGAAAAAAGCATTAGAGAAAAGAAAAACAAAGAAGAAAAAAACACTAGAGTAAAACAGTTTATGATAATGTGATACTTTTAAGAATAACATGTGATACTAGTTCAAATTAATTATAATGAATTAAATGTGATACTATTAAGGACAGCGTGTGATACTAATTTAGAATAATTAAATCAACAATAACAGGTGTTTAAAAAACTAGAGTAAAACACAAAATTGAACAAAAGCATGCTAAATATGTAATATTGTTAACAATAAAGTGATGCTATTTTACATTAATTAAATTAAAAATAATAAATATTATTAAGCTTAAAAAAAACAAAACAAAAAAAAAACATAGAAGAATACATTACAACATATGATTGAAGGAAGATAAAGAACTTAGATGAAAAAAATAACAATAACAGGATGATGAAAAACGAAATATAAAAACAATATGATTAAAAGACATAAATTCGAATTATATCATCAATCACAATACAAAAACAACATAGATTAACGAAATCAATTGAAAATAATAAACAACGAAAACAATATAAACGAAATAAATTAAAATTGTGATGAAAAACAATACCTGACATTAGAAGAAATGAAATTATGAAGAAGTTAGGTCATCAAATGGAATTGAAGAACAATTAATTGAAGAAGAAACTCATTGAAGAAGAATGAACAGATGAACAGGGGGAGGGTGATTGAGATGAAACATAATTAGGTTATCAATTTTTAGAAAGAGAAACAGAATAAAATAGAATGATAAAAAGGCTGTGACATGACGGTTATATAGTAAGACACAAAATGACGAAAATAACCTTCTTTGTAATCTCAGCCATTAGATCTCCTTTGATCTAATGGATAATATTAGGACTCATGGACTCAAATAGTTAGGGTGGACTCATGTGATCCTAATTCTATATATATATATATATATACATTGATTAACACATACACTACAAAATAAGATATGCGGAGTAAAATTTAAGAAGAGAATTTCAACCGAAGCCAGAAGCTTCAATCCGGAGTATATAATGCAATATACGCATGTTAGTATTCATGATATGATCTTAGCTTTACATAATTTAAATTGTTAATTCTATTGTTATTAGGTTGAATATATACGTACGTATTTTCTCCTTTTATAATCTTTTAATAATACCAGTCAAATGTATTTGGTTGTCATTAATTATATTTATTCTTAACTATCACTCTGTATTAAGTCTTTTTTTCTTCAGACCAGCATCGAAGAGGAAATAAGATTTCAATCCATACCGTAGTAATTACATTGCAGCCCTCTTTTCAATATTACCTTCGTGGGATATTCTCAAATTTATATTGTAATGGAGATTGCCCATATTTGGTAAAATCTACTTGAAAGGGAGATATTAAGATCCACATGCAATTGCTTTATATTTTCTTCATTCTAATTTAATACTCAACGATGTCATATATATGTAGTGTAAATATGGGTCCTTTTTTACCACTTAAGATTATGGTTTTAGCTTATAAGGTTACTCAACATGAACTATATTCTCTCCGTTTCAGTCATTTGTTTGCCTTTGATTAAAATACCTCCCACAAAAAATATAAAAGACAAACAAATAAATGAGACGGAAGGAGTAATATTTTTACAATAAAGAATCATTGAAATGCCATGACTAAGGTGAAGTAAGGTAAGTATGTACTCCATAATACGAATATACGAGTATCTTATGCTAAATCATCACCCTGTATGGAGTACAACAGATTATAAATCATTTTGCGATGAATAATGTTTGATTATTTGGGATCATAAGTTGCATGTAGGTTTTTTGTTAGACAAATAGGCTATTTTTAATGTTTTTAATTAATTATAGTTTCTTACAATCTCTTTTTTATTATGAAGTAAGGAGTATCATTGTATCAAACTTCATTTTTTTACCTTAGCCTTTTGGGTCGGGGGTCGTGATGTATATAACCTAAGTGCTTAAATTTTCCTATAATTGGATCTACATTATTGCTATATACTTCTAATACTAACCCCCATTAATTCTACTGATAACTACATAAGGCTCGGATATCTTGAGCGACATTAGAGAATATGGCTTTTGTAAAGGATTTCAAAAGTAACTATTGTGAAATGACCCGGGCAACGCTTACCCGGGCTTGAAATTTACTATTAATAAATGGAAGTTTTTTTCGAGCGATTACAGAGTATCCAACTTTACCGAACTACCTAGAACAAAATATAATATATACTTTTTTCCTTATAAAACAGAAAATAGAAAATAAAACTAATTTTACACCCGTGCAAAATTGCACGGGTATGTCGTATCTATATGTTATCGCCGCTTAAATTAAATGTATAGATGAAGAATATTGATAATAGTAATGTAAATAGTAAGGAATAACGTGTTATGAAATTCAATAAACTTACATATTTATACAAATAAGTGAAAAAACATAATTAAACCTACAAATATTCGAAAATTTCATGATATACAACATTAGTTGTTGTATTGGATATACTCTTATTACTATCAAAAATAAGAAGTTTCAAGCCCGCTCTTCTTGTAACTCTAGAAATTGCAACATAAAGTTGCCCATGACTAAAGACCGCTCTTGGAAGGTATATTCTCACCTGGGATAAAGATTGTCCTTGACTTTTATTTATTGTCATTGCAAAGCATACAACTATGTTGCTTGAGTCCAAAAGAGTTAGTGTTATTCGAGTGATGTAAACTATATCACCTTTGCGACTGCCAGTTACAACTGTACACCTAATAAAACGCGTCCTTAAACCTGTCACAATCAATCTTGTGCCATTACATAACCCACGAGATTGGTCAATGTTCCTAAGAAGCATGATCGTAGCACCAACCTTCAAATAAACGCAACTGATGATTAGGGAGATCGAAGCATCTAATACTGTTAAGGAATTCTGTGGATTGTAGATCACGCTCATCAATAGATGTGTCGTCTTTGCTAACTTGATCAGAGCTTAGATATATTCTTGCATCTTTATCAATAAGCGATAAAATGTAATCGTTTACCGCATCAACAATCTCATGAGTTGGTGCAAGGATTCCACAACTGGCTTTGAAGTGCTGAGTAAGTGACGTTTACCAATGAGGCGATAGGATCAGACACGTCTTCACCGAGTAAGTTGGGTGGAAACTGTAGCTCCACTCCCCGGTATTATCACCACCAGCTAAGCCATTTCCAATTTCCAAGATCCACTCAAAGAATTTCTTTATATCATCGGTATTGTTGCTTGAACTTATGATGTGTCATAATTATATACATGTTTATGCCTCCCCTTAGTCACTTTTGTTACGGTTTTGTGCTTAATTATATGATTAGATGTCGTTATATGTTGGAATGTCGATACTCCCGCTTTTGTGTGCTATTGTGTAGATTTGGTGCGATTCGGGTGCATTGGATCGGTTGCAAAGCGAAATGGACACGACATTTGGAGAATTTATGCTTGACATGGAGATCAAGAAAGAAACAAGAATTAATGTCAAAGAAATTAGTTGGAACGACCAAACAAATGTGAAGCGCGAAGAAAGAATGATTGCTTGCACAAGTGTCAACTTCAAACTTGAATATCTTGAGATCTACAACTCGTATCAGGCTGATTCAAATTGAAAAAGAAATATCTTTCTCTTAGCTTTCAAATGATATGTCACATGTCGAATTACAATAAGTAACGAAGAAATGACAACCGTCTAAAAGTTAGTGCGCAAAGCTGAGAAGTACCGCGGACACTCGATCGAGTGCACCAATACTCGATCGAGTGCACCAATACTCGATCGAGTGCACCAATACTCGATCGAGTGCACCAATACTCGATCGAGTGTTTGTAAGACGAAGAGTTTTCCTAAAATTTCTTTAAAATCAGATTATTATCTAATATAAATAGAAAAATCATCCCTTATTTTTTCTTAAGCTTTTTATTACTATACTGTTTAACTAAACAGTTTATAAAAAAGGATGAGAGAGAAAGTTAGAGAGAAGGAAAACTCTAATTTTTTCTAGAGTTGTGTGTTCTTTTGCAATGGCAAAGAAGAAATCTAATAATCATCCTAACTCTAGTAATCAATTAAATCACAATAAAAATAATAGTTCATCAGCTAGTAATAATAGTACTTATAGCAATAGTATGAATCTGACGAACTCTTCTAATAAATTAAAGGGTACTGTTCATGTGGAAAGTTTGAATGAAGAAATTGTAAATGCACGAAGGGAAGCTGCCTCCTTGTTCAATAATACTGAGAATGATGGAACTGAGGACGCGAATGAAGCAGCTGAGTGGACTGTGGTACAAGCTAAGAAGAAGGGTAAAGATGGTTTCCCTTCCTCATCCAGGTTGACACCTATTTATGAAACTGAAACAAATGTTGGGGAAAAAAGGGGTCTAGTCATAAAATTGTCTCTTGAGGATGTTGCAACATAAATTGAATACTGGAAATGGTCAGTTTATGGATATGTTATGGGGGCTAACCCACCACGCAATGTTCTAGAGGGTTTTCTTCAAAGGGTATGGTCTGGGTATGATATGTCTTCTATTTCTTTCCTTCCTAATGGTCTGTTTGTAGCTAGGTTCGGTCAGCCTGAACATCATAAACTTATACTTGATAATGGTATGTTCGTGTTTGATGGAAAGCCTATTGTCCTTAAAGCCTGGTCACCTGATGTTAAAATCTCATGGGTTTCTGTTAAAAAAGTCCCCATATGGATTAAATTACCAGGGCTGGATCTGAAGTTTTGGGGGGCAAAATGTCTGGAGAAGTTAGCTTGTCTGATTGGTCGGTTTGTTAGAATTGATAATGCTACCATTGAGAAAAAGTTGCTGGGGTTTGCTCGTCTCATGGTGTAAGTGGAGATTGACCAACATTTTCCGGGGTCCATTAGATTTGAGGATGAAAGGGGGTGTGAAGTAGTTTTTGCTGTGGAGTATGATTGGCTGCCTGTTACATGCCAGAAATGCAATGGAATTGGACATAAAGCTGCTGTGTGTAGGAGTAAGGTGGCAGGAGAAAAACCTGTTCTTGTACCACAGCTACCAAAAAAAGTCTGGAAACCCAGGGTGATGTAAGGAGTGGATGTAGATCCTAAGGATTTTTCTCCATTAACAAAATCTTTGGGTCCAACAGCTAATACTTCTATGGGTTACGCCTGTTACTACTCCTGCTCAAGTGTCTCATGGTTCTGTGTTCACTCCTACTAGAGTGATCACTAGAATGACTAGACATGAAACCAGAGTAACTGGAGGCACTGAGGATGATTTTGCTGTTAATTTTAATGTTGAATTAGACCAGGTGTTAACACATTCTGAAATGATTGATAAAGGAGGGGGTAAGGAACCCTGCCGTTCCCATGATTAGATTTGGTATGTGGAATGTTAGGGGCCTGAACAGTGACACTAAACAGTCTGATGTTAAGTGGTTTCTGCATCAGAATGATGTTGACCTGTTTGGGCTCCTTGAGACTAAGGTTAAACCTTTGTCTCTAAATAAAATTATTGCTAATATGGGTGTTGATTGGGAGATTGTTACTAATACAAGTTGTCATCCTGGTGGTAGAGTATGGATACTGTGGAAGTCTAATAAGGTTGAAGTTGATATTATTGGTATGAGTGAACAATTTAGTCATACTAAAGTAAAAGATAAAATTTTGGGTAGTACTTTTTTTGCCACTTTTGTGTATGCCTTTAATAAAATTGAGGAAATGGTGCCTTTGTGGAATGATCTGATGACTCTTGTTGTTTCTGGTCCTTGGGTTCTTTTGGGTGATTTCAATAATGTTTTGTATATGAATGAGAGACTGGGAAAACCTGTTAAGAATGACGAAATTAGACCATTTCAAAGTGTAGTGAGTATGTGTGATCTCTATGATATGAAGTCGACTGGTTCTTTTTTCACCTGGAATAATAAACATCCTAGTGAAACTAGGATTTTTACTCGAATTGATAGAGTGTTAGTTAATGGGGATTGGTTAAATGAGTGGCCTGATTGGTTTGCCCATTGTTATCCTGAAGGAGCTTTTGATCATTGTCCTTGCATTGTCTCTTGTGGTGGGATTGCTAGTGTTAAGAAAAAAAACCTTTTAAGTTTTTCAATATGTGGACTAAGATAGCTGAATTCTGTCCTATGGTGGAGCAGGAGTGGAAAGTAAATGTTGTGGGAACTAAGAGTTTTCAGCTTATTACTAAATTGAAGAGTCTGAAGTCTAGTTTGAAGAAGTTGAATAGTATTGTTTTCTCTGATGTTGAAAGGAATGCTGATGTAGCTTATCAGCTTATGATTGAGAGTCAACTTTCCCTTTAAAATGATCATAACAATGTTGTTAAGATGGACAAAGAAAAACAGATTAGAGATTCTTATCTTATGTTGGCTGAGGGTAGGAATGGTTTTCTTAGGCAAAAAGCAGAATGTGCTTGGGATTTTGAAGGGGATGCTAATACTAGTATGTTTCATCATGCTAGTAGGCATAGGCAAATTCAGAATAAAGTTGTCTCTATTGAGAATGATAGAGGTGTGCTTTGTACTAATCCTGATGAGATTCTTCAAGCCTTTGTTGAATTCTACAAGCAGCTCCTAGGAACTCATGCTGCAACTACTGATTATCATGAGCATATTGTTAGGCAAGGCATTCTTGTTGAAGAGGAGGACTGGCCTGCAATGTGTAGTATTCCAACTTCCGAAGAAATTAGGAGAGCTATGTTCTCTATTCCTGATGATAAGAGCCATGGGCCTGATGGCTACACTGGCAGATTTTTCAAGGCAAGCTGGAGTATCATCAAGGATGATCTGTGTGTTGCAGTAGTGGATTTTTTTGTGGAGGGGAAGCTCCTTTTCCAACTGAACTGTACAAACCTAGTTTTAATTCCAAAGGTTGAGAACCCTAAAACAGTGAAGGAGTTTCGGCCAATTGCTTGATGCAATACAGTCTATAAGGTTATTTCCAAGCTGCTTTGTGATAGGTTGAGTGATAGCCTTACCAAGATTATTAACCCTTCTCAATTTGCTTTTATTAGAGATAGAAGTATCCTTGGAAATATTTTGATTAGTCAGGATTTGGTCAGGTTATACACTAGGAAGAGTGTGTCTTCTAGATTTCTCATGAAAGTGGATTTGAGGAAGGCTTATGACTCAATAGAATGGAGGTTTGTTGAACAAATATTGAGAGGTTTAAAGTTTCCCCTTACTATGATAAAGTTGATTAGGGAATGTGTTTGTTCTCCCAGCTACTCCATTGTGCTTAATGGACAGGCACATGGCTTCTTCAAAGGGGCTAGAGGGCTAAGTCAGTGGGACCCTATGTCTCCTCTGTTATTCACTTTATGTATGGAATATCTTAGCAGATTGCTGCAGTCTATTGATGTGATCCCTGGTTTTCATTATCATCCACTTTGCAAGGCTCTGAAGCTGAACCATCTGATGTTTGCTGATGATCTTCTTATGTTTTGTAGAGGGGATGTTAAATCCATCTTTACTATTATGGATGCTTTCAAGACCTTTTCAAATGCTTCTGGTTTACATATTAACCCAGAAAAATCTGAGTTTTATTGTAATGGGATTAAGAATGATGTTGTCCAGCATATTTTACAGGAAACTGGTTTTAGGAAAGGGACCTTGCCTTTTAAATACTTAGGTGTGAGTATTTCACATAAAAGGCTGAATAAGTATGATTGTAATATCCTTGTTGAAAGGATGATTAAGAGGATAAGAGGGTGGAACTGTCGAAAGATTTCTTATGCTGGTAGACTTATTTTAGTAAAGTCAGTTTTATCAGTCATTCATAATCATTGGTCTCAGATCTTTGTCCTACCAATGGGGTGATGAATAAGATTAAGGCCCTTTGCAGGAATTTCTTGTGGGAAGGGACTGATAAATTTTCCAAAGCTCCTTTAGTTTCATGGAATGTGCTTTGCAAGAGTATGGAGACTGGTGGTGTGGGGTTGATTGATAGTCATCAATGGAATATTGCTGCAATAGGCAAATTAGGGTGGTGGATTGTTTGCAAGCAAGATCACTTGTGGATCAAATGGGTTGATAATATATATTTAAAAAACTCTCCTTGGTTTGCTTATGTTCCTAGTGCTAATAGCTCCTGGGCATGGAGAAAAATATGTGAGGTTAAGAATATTCTAAAAAATGGCTACATAAATGGACATTGGAGGGTAATGGATAAGGGGTATGCTATTGTTGATGGGTATACTTGGCTAACACAGAATTCTTCTCCCCAGGTTGATTGGTGCTGTGTTGTCTGGAACAGGTATAATATCTCAAAGTGGAGCTTCCATATGTGGCTTCTGAAATAGTGCAGACTGCTCACATTGGATAGGCTCCTCAAAATGGGGATGGATGTCCCTAGGCTATGCTACATTTGTGCTACTGCTCATGAAGATCACATTCATCTATTCCAGAACTGTCATTTTGCTAAGGCCTATTTCATCTTAGCAGGTAACTGGCTGCAGATTTCTCCAGACATTCTGATTAATTCAGAGAAGATTAAGCATATGAGAGGTACAATGTTGCGCATGTAGGCTTGAGTAACTGATGATGGTAGTCTGTCTAAGATTACACTGCTTGCTGCGTTTAAACTGTAGAGCAGAGGATACCATGAGGAGATCAGAGTATGGTGTCCAATATGGTTCAATATAAGGTTGAATGAAGCTGCAATCTTTTAGCATAGGAGGAAAGTGAAGAATGTCCCATCTGCTAGTAGCTTCTTCTATGTTTGTTTGTAGCCTGTAAGCTTTGTATGCTAATTTAGCTTGTTTCCTTGATACAAAAAGGTCTGAATTGGTTGATGGTAATTGGTGATGCCCATATTTTTTGGTTTCTTTTATAATATACTTACACTTCACTAAAAAAAAGCTTTTTATTACTTAGAAAACTCCAAGAAAAAGTTGAGAATATTATTGTTGCTATTAGGGTTAGTTCAAGAACATTGTTCCTTTCAATTCAACTTGTAATCAGTATTTTACTAATCTTCCTTTGTTATTCAATTAGTTAGCATTAGATCTTTAACTATTACTTGTTCATCTTCCATATATTGTTAGTCATGTTTACTTCCTTTATTGTTGTTATTAGTTTAGATAGTATGAGTAGCTAAACCTTTAATCTAGGGTTAAAGTGGATCTAGGATGTTAGAAGGGGGATTACTTGATAAATTGGTAGTTAAATCACGCGGATCTCTTTTGATTGTTGTTATAATTCTAGTAGATTGATTTTGGCCAGAATTAATTAACTAGTATCGCATATTAGGATTTTCACCGACCGGGTTAAGACTAATATAGGCTACGCAATCAAATAGAATAAGTTTACTGATAGCGACAGTATGTTAAATTTAGATCTAAAGGGCATGATTGAATCGACCGATCTTGTGACCTTAGACAATTAGATTGACCTTTTAATTAATTAAATTCCTTCCCCAGATAACATTCTAGTGAACCTGATCCCTAAATCTTTTAATCTTATTGAATTTGTCATTTACTTTATTGCAATTAGTTATAGCTTAACAAATCAAACCTTCAATAAATTGTTACCTTAAGATGAACTTAGTTATAGCAAATAGATTATCACCACCTCCTTGTGGATTCGACACCTTACTTATCACTAACTATTAGTTAGTACTGAGTTAGGATTACTATGATTTAGGGGACACAACTTTACCCTTATCAACTTCCAACTTGCAAACACGTGTTTTTTTTTGTCAATTTAAGAACCTGCAAAAATAAAATAAAATTTAATTTATACGTGAACAAAAGAATGGCGAATTATATAAATTTAAAAAGACGTATTGATAATGAAACATAAATACTACCTTACATGAAGACCACAAATAAGATGAACAAAGAGAAGCATGCACAATATCTGCTTCCTTTAGGCACAATAACAAATACTTTGTTTACTTATATTTTCATCGATGATGATTAGTTCCACCCCTAGCAATTCCTTTGGCTCAGAATTGGTCTTCTTGCACCACATTCTCATAATTCTGACTGTTCTTTGTTCGGTTCTCCTGTTGTTGGCGTTGATTGAAGTGATAGGTATGCTATGATTTGGTGTCGTGGTTATTGTGTTTTTTGCTGGGAAAGTGAATGTGTTGGGATAAGCCTTGGATCAACTGGGATTTATAAGAAATGAGAATACAGGTTGTGATAATAACTGCTGAACATAATGGATAATCCACGCACTACCCATGTACTACCAATCGTTCAACAGTTAGAATAAGTAACTGTTGTACCAATGGACCTTAGTGGTTCAGAATTGGATATCCAATTTTTGGCCCATAGTTGATATATATGAAGTTGTTATTGATATGGCCTAAATAAATGTCTGAGATAGTATGATTATTATTGCGAATTGTGTCAATACCTAAAATAATATTGCTTGTTGAAGAGGATAATAGATGGTAGCCTTTGATTATGTCACCTTCGGTAAGGAAACAGAGGCAAATTACCGAAGTTGCCCTATTTACTTCTCCAAGCCACGTCTCAATGATGGTTGACACTTAACAAATATGAGAGACTCTTTTTAATAATCATTATGCCGTTTTTTAATCTATTGTAACGTCTCAGTCACGTTTTTGTGATGGTCAGCTTACTAGCATATTTTTTTTTTTACTTTACGTCTCTGTTACGTTTTTGTAAAAATTATTTTGTGTAAGAAATGTATAACTTATTGTAATTTTAATAATTATTGTAATCGTAATTGTAATAATTGTACTTTTGTTAGTGTAATATCTTGCCGACTAATTATTAGCGATATTATAAGATTGTCCTTTTGTAAGTGTAATATTGTCATGGCTTATTATTATCGATATCATAAACTTGATATCATAAAATATAAAAATCTGAAAAATTGCCCTTTAAAAATATTTTTTTTGTAAAACAATTTTGATATTTTTTTTTGCAATTAGTATACAAAAGTATATAAATTTTATTCTTATGCATCAGAATTCCCGAAGACGGAGTACAACATCGATTTAGCACTTAATTTAATTCGACCTTTTGCAATAAATTTTGTTTGATAGTGGTGGGGTATATGTGGGGACAATTGGAAAGCAACCTGACATGCTGACGTAGACGCACATGAATGCTTGAAATGTGTGGGGATTAAATAAAGTAGGATTTTAAAAACCTTAAATAGAAAATATAAAAAAAAAAAAAAAAAGATAATATCTATTTAGAACTACCTTCGGACAATATTTGAGTTTCCAACTTTTACTAACTACTTAATTAATTTATTTGAATGAGTAAGAAAAATAGAACAGAACGTCAAAAATAAGATTGCGTAAAAATAAGAATGCGTTTAAGATAATGATTTTAACTTTACGAGCTTACTAAGGTTTTTCCAATGCAATCACAACTCTCCAATTCCTTTTGTTTGTAATGAACGAGGACTTTTACAAGATGCCCATAAAAACTATAAATAGCTCCAGCGATTTTTGTCAACTCTTAACTTTTAGAATCAAATGAATATAAATTTTAATAGTTATAGTAAATGTTACGGAGTTGTAGTGTAACTATATAGAGAGATTTTCTTTTCATTTTATTTGTTGGGGTACAAAATTTATATAAAGGGGTATAATAAAAATGTCTCTCAATAACTAAATTAGATACCGTCTCTCCAAAGTTTTTGTGGTTTTTATTTTCCATGTATGGTATACTGATCATCACAAATTCGCATTCAATACGACACTATCCGTCTTAAGTTTAAGACAAGTAAATACATATAAGTACGTAGTTGTGTATATAAGAATATATAAGAAAAAAACAAAATATTTGTCTTATATATAAAAGTGGTATGATATTTTTTTTTGTATAAAAGAATGCACATGGAACTTATTGACTGATCAATACTTCAAGTTGTTACAATTAGAGTTAGTGGATGAAGAGATATGGAAGTAAATATCTCAATTTCATAATTTTACCCGTTTTGATGTATTTTTGTATTTGAATTGTCGTATATTAATGTACAATAATTTTCAAATATTAGAGCGAGTAAATGAAAATATACCATAAAACGAAGACATGGAAGAAAAGATCTTAAATCTCAAATTTACAGTATATAAAAAATGATTCCTTTCGATATGATAAGGGGAAAAAAAGACTACGCATCGGATGTATTACCTCATTTTCTTTTGTTGCAAAAACTTAAAATTAATTTAATTTATAAGTATAGTTTTTGAGCAATGTTAATTTTTTTTAACTTACTATTTTAGTAAACATGCTCAAAAAGTTTATAGTAAAAACTCAATTTTTTAAGAGTAAATTTCAAGAAGTTTATCATAAAACTCAGAAAGTACATATTAATATGTGTTACCTCTGATGTATTATCCATGAATCGAGCACCATCAACTATACACGGTTTCCCTTAAGAATTGAGGCATCCTAACAATTCCTCATGAATTATTTTAGGACACTTACTAAGGAGTAAGACACTAACATTGAATTGGATGGTCTTGACTAGAGTAAGGGGATCCTTCTCCTGACCTTCAAATGCCATGTGATTTCTTTTACTCCAAAGCTCACTCACCAGGCAGCCAATGCTACTGATAATCATACTATCTCGTCAATGTCGCTTATGTCTTCTAAGCCCTGCCTACTCTAGTAGATAACTTAAGTCAGTGCAGTTTGAGTTCAGTCTCAACCATCTTTTTAGTTGACAGAGGACATCAGCTGAGAACTAGCACTGGAAGAAAAGATGGGGATCAATTTTAGCAACCCTCTTGCACAAGTAACATCTGTTCACAATCTAAAGACCTCTGGTAACCAGTAGATCAATTGTAGCCAGTTTTTGCTAAGCATCAAGCATTAGGATAACTCTGTGTCTAGGGACCATAGTCCCTTTGTGAATGACTGTAAACATAACAGTAGTATGGAGCTTGTGTCTGACATCTTCATAGGCCATCTTTAGGGAGAAATGCCCATTAACAGTAAAAGTTTCCAACAATATCCTAGCATGTACCTGCCCACCATCGTGAGAGATGAAGTCATTCCATATACGAAGAATTCCTCTTAAGCTTTCTGACATATGAACTTTTAATTTTAGGTCCCAATTTGAGCAGTTGCCTAGGAAGTACTTCACAACCCACTGAACCTAAATTGCCCCAGTCTTATTTTCTAGTTGCCAAAGCCATTTGAGCATAGCAACTTTATTCCATCCCTCCATTTATTTGATATTAAAACCTCCCTCATTCCAAGGGACACATATACTCTGCCACTCTTTAAATATGAGTCTTTTGTGGTTATTAAACCTTTCCAAGACAATATCCCTACTTAACTTGGCTACAACATTACTAATGTGCTTAGGAAGGAGAAGACTGGTACACCAGATGTCACTGAGACCAAACACAACAGAATTGAGAACATGTACCTTACAAGCATATGAAAGGTGTTTAATAGAGTAATTACTAAGCAGTTTATGGATTTTGATGATCAGGCTGTCATACATACGCACAATGAGTCTAGAAGAGTTTATAGGAATACCTAAGTACCTGAAGGGAAAATAGCCTTCCTACATTCCTACTGAAGCAAGAATGAGGGCACAGAGATTGCCTTCCACACCACCAAAATAGACTTCAATTTCTTCAAGATTAACAGTCAGGCCAGACCATTTGGACAATTTGTGAAGAATTTCTGTGACAGACTTGAGAGATGGCAATGTTGGAGCTAGTGTCCTCCACAGTTAGTGCAATAACATAAATAAATCTCTGTAGGTTCACAGGGTATACTTTGTATAATAATCAGTTGATTAACGTTTATCAATAACGGTTGGCTTGCTAGATAAGTTTGACGTTATTGTCATACAGATGGCGGTGATCAACTGGTCCCTAAAAGTCACACCTATAGGATGTGTTTGAGAGATGTGATTATTTGAGAAAATAATCATATTGATGCCCAATTATATGACTAAAAGGTTAGTCAGTGTATTTGACTAAAATGTTAGTCAATGTGATGATGAGACGATTATTTAATAACGATTAAATAATATAAGCTGAGACGAATTAAAAGTAATTCGTAATTAAATATAAACTGTTGTATTTAATTAGCATATATATAATGTAAGCTTATGCGAATTAAAATGTTAATTCGTAATTGAATATAAAATGTTATATTGAATTAGCAAATTATAATTATACGGATAATTATAATTAACGTATATATTATACGATTGTCATATTAGATGTTATCAGACCGGTATTAATGTATCGACTACAAAATGTTGTATGGACATATTAATACATGACAACACAAATGACATTTATAATAATAATACACATTATATATTAAAGCAAATTTAACCGAAATAAAGTCCAGATTCACTCTGGAATTTTCGGTCCATTAGTGGTTAATTAGAGGAGAAAATATCTCCCCTAAAAACCCTAAGTGTGCCGTGAGACAAGAGGGAAAGTGGAAAAAATTCTAACCCTAATTCATTTCTCACTTGTGCCTCCTTCATTTTTGACATCACAAAAATTAAAAGTTAACAGTAACTTTTGACAAAAATATTCTAGCAAATTAAAGGGCATTTCTCATTCTATCTTGGGTGCTACGATTAGGAGATATCATCATTTTGATATTGTTCTTAGGCCTTTAAGCAAGGACTAAAGGTTATTTCTAATCTCTCGCTTATTATGCATTTTCGTTTATGACTATTAATCATTTAATCATAATTTCATTATAATCCTGAGTGATTTAAAGGGAAGTATACGGATATTTTCCCACAAGTGGTATCAGAGCCTTTGGGCTATGAAATTGTTTATATGATTTTCGTAAATATGAATTTGTATAATTCTTAATAAAATTTTTTTTTTTTAATTCGGCAAAAGTTTTTTTTTGTGCCGTATGATTTTTTTTTTGGGGATCCATTTTGATTCAAATATTGTTATTTTAAAAGGTTGAGATAATAATATATGAATTTGTAGATGTTTTGATTTAATAATGATTGAATTAAAACGTAAATGGAATTTGATATGAATGTTTATGAACATCCTTTTGCTTTATATTTTCGGTATTAAATGATCTAGATATTCATGTTAAAAGGTTAATTTGAATCATCTAGTTTTGTATCAATGTTTAATATCGATTAGATATTGTTTTGTTTGTACCGATCTAGTTAATATAAGCATGATCGAATTAAACTCGTTTAATTTGATTTTTTTTTTCTGCCCGTGTACTGTTCATGCACTGTTCACAGAATAAAAAAAAAATTTCAGTTTTTTTTTTTTAAAATGGCAGCAACTGGAAGTTTTTTTTTGGTAAAGTTTTTCCGGTTTTGTTATAAACCGAGAGAGAAAAGAAAGAAAAGAAATTTTTTTTTTTTGGGTACCTGCTACTGTTCACGTATGAACAGTAATTATATAAAAAAAAAATTTTTTTTTTTGTTTTTTCTTATACCGGTTTTTGTTTTGTACATTATTATGATAATGTATGATTGTTTTTGTGAAAAAGTTCACAAATTTTTGATACCATGTTATTTTAAAAAGGTTTAAAATAATGTTGTTGTTATTCATATTGATTATGAATTTCATCGGATTTTGATTGAAATCTAGTGATGGATTACAGAATCGTCACATGATTTAATGGTGGTTTGGATAATTAATCAACATAATTTATGCATTATGTTTTGTATGATTAATTTTAGTTGATGCTTTTATTATGTTGAATGTTGTTTGAATGGTTTAATTTTACGCATTTTTGTACAATCAGTTGTAATTTCTAGTGTGGCCTTAGTAGATTATGTTTTCGTAATGATGGAAACATAATCTTGGTTGTAATTTGAGATCTCGTATCTCCCATATGTAATTTTAATTTTTGGAATCATTTTGAATTAGAATGTAAATAGGTTTACATTTGTAATTTTTAAAATGTATTTTGAGAAGATTCAAGATGGAGATCGGATGGCTCACTCCCGCTATATGGACCAAGGTGGAACATCAAGTCAAGCTTCTCGGGTCCATAAGGAATGGATTCCAAACTTGTATTTTGGTCATTTTGGTAGTTAGGCCACACTAGGTGTTTTATTTTGCGTTTTATTTTTACATTCTCGTTGCTTTATTCACATGATAGATAATTGCATCATATTCCGCCTAAACCAAACCACCTAAAAATGCATGAAAATGATTCATACAGTTTGAATATTTTAATCATGGACATACAGATGTCACTCGCTTTTTAGGGCCATCACCTTAGTTTAATCATTCTCGAGTTGCTAGACATTCGTTCACTTAAAATGAATTAAAGTTAAGATGATGGGACCTTCCCCTATAAATAAAATTGAGACTAGTCTTTATAGGGAAACTACTATGAACCCCATTCTTCGTCGGAAGTCATGGATCTGGACCCCTTCTACGTGTGTAAGTAGTGAGTGTGACCTATTTTTAAATCTCAACATTATAGTAACGAGTATATCTCGTGAAATTTAGTGATGGACTAAAATAATTTTACAGAAATTATCGACAGTAATTCTAAAAGTAGAATTAGCCAAGAGGTTGGCTTATCAATTTAAAGAAATTGAGTCTTGGGATCATTTATATAATTCTTGAGGGAGGTCAATTGTATAAATGCACGAGTCATCGCATTAAACAGTTTTTCATTAGACTCAAAATTAAAACGATGAAACTTATCATATTTATTTTCTTTTCACGGTTTTCGAATTCGTTATATACAGATATAACTGCTAAATAACAAAATGGCTGGCCATACTGATTACCCAATGGCAAGTGCCACGCTCAGACGTGAGTCCTGGCTTAAGATGTTAATGGACACTATGAATTAGTCAACACGGCTGAAGAATAACGGGTTCAACTTTGCGGACTGGGAGGCGGCATTACGGAATGCTGCCATTGCTGACGGTAAGCTCAAGTACTTGACTGAGCCACTACCGCCCAACCCAGGCCCCAATGCAGGAGCCAATGAATCACTTGCTTATAGTGATTTCATGATGGAGGCGGGTGCGATAAGAACGTACTCATCTTTTCAATGGAATCAAATTTGCAAAGGCGATTCATTGCCCATGGTGCGAATAAGATTTTCACCACGCTCTCTAACGAGTTCTCGAAAGCTCCGAGGATCGTTAGCTATGAGCATACCTGTCGCTTCTTT
>JAIUZE010072207.1:24807-38256 GCA_022085475.1 Heliosperma pusillum | reverse complement strand
ACCCTCAAATTTGCGGAAAGAGAAACAAGTAATTTAAATAAATAAAAGATGAGAATACGCTTTTAATAGGTTCACTTTAGTGAAAATCGGTAAATTTTAAAACCGGAACCTACTCATTAAATATATTCATCATAACAAAGGTGTCTTAAAGAAAAAGGTTCATAACAAAAAGGAAATAATATTATACATAAGAAGTATCCAAAACGGGAGACATATCTCCCGTATAAATACGGAAATAAAAGAGTGTATAATATAATACAATCCTAAGAACCGAATATAGGTCCAAGGTAATACTTCACTCGCTTGCTCGTCAATGTACCCAAGTATGCATCACAAACCTGCCAACCGCATTAAATATAAACACGGAAGCCACAGTCAGTGGGGAGTAACTCCGAGTTTTCCCAGCCACGAAATGTCGAGTTTAATAAAACATGAATAACATAAAAGAGATGTATATGGAAAATACAAAGCTTTAACATATACGGTATGCTTTTCATGTTATGAAACAAATAACTAACATATAACCTAGCATATGAAGGATAAGCTACTCATGCAAGCTATCATGTGAATCCGTTAACAATCTATACCACGAGGTAAGGAAGTTGGTATGCTGGCTCAGAGGTTACATTTAAAACATGGCCCTGATACACTCAAACCCTAATCATACAAGATATCATGTGAATCAGTTACATCCGGTAATCCAAACTCTATCAACCTTAGCCGGCTTGCATCTCACCTTCTAAGATTAATAGAATCATCAAACATGAAAGACCAATACGTCTAGAAACAGGCATAAGTTCTTAGCACGGCCGATAGTCGACTTCTGTAACTCGAGGCTATACCACAAGGTAGGAAAACATCCTAGTCCTAGACTGATCAGACCTAGCGACAACAGCTAACCCATTCCCTGTCTCATGACCACAAGTACATGAGAATCTCTACTAGGCGACCCCCTAAGCAGAGTTGGCTAGTACTTAAGCTGGCTCCATTCCCAAAGTGGAAGCAATTAGGCAGCCATGCCCCCGGCTTGGTATCAAAAGGCCCAAGCCAGTGACACAAAAGCTATCAACAAGTGAACATATACTCGTTAAAGATAGTAAAGCCTATCAATGTCATGGTCCAAGATACTCATTTAGAATTAGAATGGTCAAGACGCCATATACTCATAATTCTCTATGGGTACTTAGTCAACACGACACATATCATACAATCAAACAGTCACGGGAAAAACTTCCTATCATGTGACTAATTGCATATAATTCATATTCAAATATCATATCGCCTCATATCTACTAAGGCTCATTCATTCATTCATTAAATAAAACCTTACCTGAAGACAAATCCCCGACCCGAGTCCCGCGACGGGTCATCAGTCAAAACGGGGCTGACTAGATCTTAGTTTGACCAAACCCGTTTGGTCAAACTGGCTAGAACAGAGTCTTAGCCATTTAGGCTTGAACATAAGAATATCACATTCTTTTCATGCTATTTCATCTTAATTTCTAACATGTGAATTATTAATTCTTACCAAACCCGCTTGACTGAAAGGATATCAAATTAAACTACAATCTCATGCTATAATTTCTAACATGTGAGAAATAATAATATTTTGAAAAACCGTTTAATTAAATAATTTACTTATTAAAATTTCCCACTTGCTAAATATTACAAAACAAGATATAATAATAACAATAAACTCAAAAACCGTCACAAGTCCAAAGAGGGACCCACGGGCTGTTTTGGGCCGAGACAAGAACCGGGCCTGGACTGGGCCCACGGCCTAGTTTGGGCCGGTTTTGGTTAAAAATTCTAAAACCGTTTCTTAATATTTTCCCGCATGCTTAACATATTTAAAACCCGTCCAAACAACAACAAAACAATCAAACATCGACACAAACCCAAAGACCAAATCCCGGACCAACCCAGACCTGGCTGGACCGGCCTGAACCGGGCTGAACCAGGCCTGAACCGGACGGTTCTCAGCCTCCACCCATGGCCACCATACACGGCCAAGACTAACACCCACTCCAAATTATTTCTAACATGTTTTAATTAATAACATCCATTTTTAACAACCAATTCAACCATCATTCATACTAAAATTATAATTATGAACTAATCATCCAAATTTGTCAAGAACACTAAACATGTTAAAAATTCATACAACATAAAAATCATAACCTCTTATCATGTTACTACTAAAAACCGTAAATAACAATAACATGAACAAAAACAAAAGTATGTAACATAAATTCGTCGAGTAACTCGGAATCGTTACCTTAGCTAGCACAGAATCAATTAGCACCCAAAATAAGAACTAAAGAAACCCGTCTACTAGTCTTCTTCTAAAATATACGAGTCACCAAACTCGTCTTCAAAATCTTCCCTTATAAGAAATGACAAGAATAACATTATTAGAATTAAAACTTGATTTCAACAATTTAAGTGTTGAAAACGATTTTGTCGGAATTGGAAATAAAACGTACATGGAGATGAAGAGCGGAGAGGAGACTCTAGAAATATAAATTAGGACGGATTTGAACAAGTAACGAAGGTTTTGTGACGATTTTGCTCAAGAACGATGAAGAACGCTCAAGAACACGAAGAACGATTATGATTATATTAAAGAAAGTATTAATTAGATATTAAGTTGATTTAATTTAAAATGAAAAGATAAGTAGTGAGTAAGAGTGGGGAGTGTGCCGTGTAATTATAGGGGATTACGGGAGTCGGGTTTTGAAATTGTTGTTGCGGGATTGACTCGGGTTTTATAAATAAATTATGGTAATTAATTAGATATTATTAGATTTTATGATAGTTTAATCAAATATCTAGATATTATTTAGATATTATGTTAGTTTAATGAAAATATCTAATCCTAAGAGGACAAGAGGAAGTAGGCGTGTGGATTGACAGATATCGGATCAGTTTAAGCGATTTGCGTAATTTAACTGACCGATTGATAAAGTTACAAATATCTTAGATATTTGTATTAGTTTAATCAAAATAATCAAAAGATCTAATATGAGTGGAAAGAGTTGACTTGGGCGTGTGACTCATGCAAGAGTCGGGTTTCGGGTTTGTTTCGGAACTTAAGTTGACTCGGGAATAGTTAAATGACGTTCGGGGTTAAACTGTAAAACCTTCTCTTTAATTCCGAATAAATTCAAAATAATTATATTAAATTATCATAAATTCAAATAAATCTTAATAAATTAAAATAAATTAAATAAATTATTTTTCAAATATAATTTCGGTCTTTCAAATTACGGGGTGAGTCGGAAAAGTCAACGAAAGTCAAAGTTGACTTAAGAGTCAAGAAAAGTCAAAGACGACTCAAAAGTCAAGAAAAGTCAAAGACAACTCAAAAGTCAAGAAAAGTCAAAGACGACTCAAAAGTCAAGAAAAGTCAAAGACGACTTAAGACGGGATTCTCATGGAATCTCGCGGAAATTCCAAATACGAACTCGGAAATTCCAAATTCGACTGGAAACAATAAATTTTAAATTAAAACTTATATTTGTTGAAAAGTTTCCGTAAAATATTTTCACTAGAAAAATAGGGTACATTTCGGGTTGTTACAATAATAAATCCTAGTATGGCCACCTAGCTAATCCAATTAACTAGACGATTACAAAATCGGAAACCAACTCCTTCGCCCCTTGCCTCTTCACGGTGCATGCTTTAAAAAATGCACCGTCTTTTGGAACACCGACTACGGGTATCTCCGTCTTCATAATAATTAATTACAAAAGATATAAATAAAATTCCTATTATACATTTGATCTAGAAAATAAAATTAGATTATTACAAACGGCGATACGAGATCGCAAATAAAATTACAACCGAATCGGTATTCCCTTAAATTACGGGTAATACCAATTAATATAATCTAGGCCACACTAGGTACAACTAGCATTAAAATTTAAACAAATGACATTTATTCATTTAACCATAACAACATAAATAAAATGCTGAAAAAATATGCCAAAATCGCCTTAATACTTATCATGCTCATTCAAGCTCGGTTTTATGGATTTTATCGATTTTTAACCATTAAAAATCACTAATCAACACTTAAATCGTATTTAAGCTCAAACTAATTATCTAAACTGATTTAGAACTCAAAATTAGTCCCCACTAACTTTGTTTGTATTTAATTAGATCGAATTATTCGTATTTGCTAAATATAGAGGTTTAATCATAACATTTATGAAATAAACCCAAAATAAAATATAAAAATCATAAAAATTTGAAACCAAAAATTTTGTACATTCTGAAACATTTCCAGGAACTCTAAAAACCAGAAAAATTTGCCCAAAAATTTTGAATAAATTTTATGAACAAATAACATAGTATTCAACGGTTTTATCAAATAAAAAACATTAAATATAGTAAAATAGTGAAACTAATTATAAAATTTCACCAAGATGATATAAAATCATATAATAAAAAGTACCAAAAATTTTGAAGACCAGAAAACGACGTTTCAATTTTATGATCATAATAATCTCACTTTATTGACTTTTATCTCATAAAAATCAATAATCATTCAAAACTTAATTAAAAGTCACGAAATTTTACATACACTATGTACAACATGCATGTGAGATCATATAAAACTTTCATGGCCAGAATCAACATGCAACTAGTTTTAGTTAACTTTTAACATAAAACATGCATATTAACATGATTTAAAGGCCATAAATCAAAATAAATAGCAAATAAATCCCTAAAATCACCAAATTTGACCACAACCATTTTGAGGTCAGTAGGTATGCATGAAAATCAAAAATTTCGTGCAAACCAATTTTTAACACAAATTTTCAATTTTACCCAAGTTATCGTATAACTCGATTTTAATGCTTAAAATCGACATGCATGTAACAATTGAGCTCTGATACCACATGAAAGTCCTAGACCTCTAATTAGACTCCTCTAATTAGTTTATTAAATTACATTAACTTAATGATTTAGGATCTAGTAATCATGCATGCAAATATAAAAGCATAAAAGAAAAGATAAGACGAAAACATCCTTACATAGGGAATTTTTGGTTCAATATGGGCACAATAAGAACTCCTTATTATTGTTCTTGAGCATGTAATTAGTGGCATATCCTCCATAAAACAACCTCCAAAGTAGAAGGTCTCCTTCTTGTTGCACCCAAGAATCAACCCAAATAATCTCTACTATTATTGTACTAGATAATGAGAAGAGATTTCACTTTTTACTAATATAAATAATATTACTACTCTAGTAATATAGATGAATATTAGTGTATTGAGAGTTAAAGAGATGAAACATGAATTAAAAGCATGAGCAAGAAACAAGAACAGCACTTGTTCTTTTTCTTGTGCAATCTCACGACACAACAACATGCAAATGGGTATATATGTACCAAATTTAAATTACATGCAAATCCTTTATGTGTTGGTTTTTATAAAAGGATTATAGTAGTGTAGGCAATGTCACTATCATGTGAATAAGTGTGCTAATAAAATAAGAACAATCATCATTGCTCTACATGAGCACAATTTCGGCTCACATGTAGCTAAAATGGTCCGTATTGATTTTTTGATATTTGTCCCACAAATACTTATAATCATATGTTTAATTATCTTGTATAATTAAGTATTAATTTGATCACATAACAATTATATGACACAAATTAATAAACAATATGTACTTAAATTTTAAGTGATATTTTACCATTATATCAATATATAATGGGTCCCACAATGCCCGGTTAATTTATTTTACAACTCTTTGTAAATATAATTAACTAATTACCTCCACCTCAAAATATATGCATAACCTCAACTAATTTAATGAATTAACTATTAATCATTAAATTAAATCTTATTTAATTGTATTAAAGTAAGATGTAAAATTTATTCAGTCAGTTATCGTATAATTGACTAATAAACTTAAGTGGAATGAGTTCCTAACTCAATTTCCAATAAATAACTCTCGTAACTAAGCGTACATATCAAATATATGTAATGACCTAAATTAAACTGTATCATATACAAATAATTAGTATTCTAGTTGGGTCTCATCCTATAGGTGTGACCTAAAGGGATCAGTTGATCACCGCCGTCATACGACAATAACGTCAAACTCTAGTCAGCTGAGCGTTACCGATTTACGTTAATCAACTGACGCGGAGTATCAAAATATACTAATCATGCCACGTATATTCCAAATGAGTTTCATTATATAAATGCACTATTGTGGAGGACACTTACTCCAACAATATGGACTTCCCTAAACTGGCTAACACTTATCTAAACAATAGAAGAGTCTCAACTGGATTTCAATTGGAAAATTCACCATGTTTGACTCTTTTTTGACTTGAACTTGAATGACATTTTTCATGGACTTGTGCTGGACCTTTGGAAAACTTATCCTGGACAAATTTGTAATTTATAGGGTGGCCTTGACAGTGGTCCATGGTGGGGCTGGTGGCTTGACCTGATGTACCTCTTGGCAGGTTGAATGATGACTGGTGAAAACTGAGCATCATTCTGATAGACTCTGTTTTAGATACTGATATGAGATAGGGCTTGGTCAGTGGCCTTGTTAGGCTTGGCTTGGCCTTGGGTTGTGTTGGCCTGACTGTGGCTAGGCTTGGCTTGGTCAAGGCTTGTCATGGCTTGGCTTGAGGCTTGTTTGTCTTGCCTTGGCTGAATCATGGCCTGGCCATGAGGACCCTCTAGGTTAGCTCCTGCTGCAACCTCTCCAGGTTGAAAAGGGCTTGACCCCAACCCTGGCTCTTCTTTATCCTCATAATCTCCATAGTAAGGGCTTAGATCTCCTATGTTAAAAGTTCCATGCACTCCGTAGTCACCTGGCAAATCAGTCTTGTAGGCATTTAGCCCTACCTCCTCAATGACCTCAAAGGGGCCATTAGGTCTTGGCTCCAGCTTGTTCTTCCTTTTGGAGGGGAATATTTCCTTTCTGAGATATATCATGACTAAGTCTACAGGGGGAAATTCTTTCTTATGCCTAGAGACCTTGGCATTCTCCTTGTACATGTCATTGGCCTTCTCAATTTGCCTTCTCACATTTTCATGTAGCTTTATCAAATTGCTCCACTCTTTTCTTTGCATCAAAGTTCACTTCTTCCATGGGAACAACAGATAAATTAACAGGCATTAATGGGTTAAATCCGTAGACTACCTCAAAAGGACTGTGGCCTATTGCTGATGATGGTGCTCTGTTGAATGCAAACTCTGCCTCAGCCAATTTTAGATCCCAGTCTTTCAAGGCCTATCTCACTATACACCTTAGTATCCTCCCCACTGTTTTATTGGTCACATCAGTCATACCAACTGTCTGTGGGTGGTGAGAAGTACTGAACATCAGTCTTGTATTCAAGAGCCTCCAAAGTGTCTTCCAGAAATAGCTCATGAACTTGGTGTCCATGTCAGACACTATAGTTCTAGGCTCCCCATCTAACGTCACTATCTCCGCCAGGTACAGCTCTGCAACACTAGCAACATCTTCTGTCTTCTTACAGGCTATGAAATGAGCCATTTTGCTAAACCTGTCTACCACAACCATCACAGGGTCTTTGCCTCTTTGTGTTCATGGCAATGGTACAATGAAATCCATACTCACATCCTTTCAAGGCCTGTGAGGGAATCCTAGGGGTGTAAAGGGACCTGCCAGGAAGGAACTCTTAGCCTGCTGGCACACTCCACATTTTCTAAGCATAATCTGCACTTCCCACATCATTTTAGGCCAATAGAATTGGTCCTACAGGATATCTAGTGTCTTTTGGACACCAAAGTGACCTCCCAAGCCACTAGCATGTACTTATTTGATCAGCAAATTTCTGTAAGAGCCTCTTCGAACACACATCTTGTTCCCTTTGAATAAGAACCCTCTCTGCAGACTGTATGGTGAATCCTGTACCCTTGTTCCTTCACTCTGACCTAACTAGTATTCATAGAACTCAGGGGCATCTTTGTATAGCTCCTTCATGAATTCAAACCCTAGGACCTTCTGTTCCATGGTTGACAGCAATGTATACCTCCTGGACAAAGCATCTGCAACAATGTTATGCTTGCCTTCGTTGTACTTGCTGGAGAATGTAAAGGATTGAAGAAATTTAACCCACATGGCATGTCTATGATTCAGTTTGTGCTGGCCACTTATACACTTCAAGGCCTCATGATCTGAATGCAATACAAAGGGCTTACGCTTCAAATAATGGCTCCAATGCATAAGAGCTCTGACAAGGGCATATAATTCCTTATCATAGGTTGAATAACTTAGCTTTGCCCCACATAATTTCTCAATGAAATAGGCTACTGGCTTCCTCTCCTGAATTAGGACATCTCCACCTCCTACCCCACTTGCATCACACTCCACTTCAAATAGGCAGTTGAAGTCAGGCAGTCTAAGGACTGGTGCATCACACATGACCTTCTTGATGTGTCTGATGGCTTGCAGAGCACTCTCAGTCCATTTTAACTCCCCTTTCTCATGCATTTAGTGATGAGAGCAGCAATAGCACTGAAGTTCTTGATGAATCTTCTGTAAAATGAAGCAAGGCCATGAAAGCCTTTCACTTATGGCATGTTCTTAGGGATTGGCCAAGACTGAAAAGCAGCAACCTTGTCTTGATCCACAGAGATGCCCCTTCCTGATACCACATACCCCAAGAATTTAACCTCTTCTGTCATGAATGTACATTTTTCCACCATCCCAAATAACTTGCATTCTTTCAGAATTTCAAAGACTGATACAAGGTGCCTCAAGCGATCTTCTTGATTTTTGTTCTAAATAAGTATGTCATCAAAATAGACAACCACACAATTTCCTAAACATGGCCTTAGTACTTCTGTCACCAACCTCATAAAAGTACTAGGTGAATTTGATAGTCCAAATGGCATAACAAGCCATTCATAGAGCCCATGCTTTGTCTTGAAAGCAGTCTTCCATTCATCACCCTCCCTGATCCTCACCTGATGATAGCATTGCCTGAGATCTATCTTTGAGAAGACCTTAGTCCCACTCTACTCATCCAACATGTCATCCAACCTAGGTATAGGGAACCTATACTTGACTGTAATATTGTTGATGGCTATGTTGTCTATGCACATCCTCTATGTGCCATCTTTCTTAGAGACTAAGAGAGCGAGCACAACACAAGGACTCAAAGATTCTCTTACAATCCCCTTGTTCATCAGCTCATCAATTTGATTTTGCAGCTCTTGAGTTGCCTTAGGATCACACCTATATGCAGGTCTGTTGGGGAGTACAGATCCTGGCACAAGGTCAATCTGATGCTCAATCCATCTCAAGGGAGGTAGGCCACTAGGTAGTTCCTCAGGGAAGACATCCTTGAAATGTTTGATAAAAGGTTCAACCTCTGCAGGAACCTCAGTTGGCTCTCCTTCCTGAACCTCCTTTGGCAGCAACACCAACACTGGTTGTTCCTCCTTAAATTCCTTCACCATAGCTGTCTCAGACAGAAATAAGACCCTACTAACATCCTCAGTCATGTTAGGACTCCCATAGTTCTTCTTGTTTGGTGGTAGGGGCGTTAGGGTGATCTTCTTGCTTCCCTGCTTGAAGATATATGTATTACTCCTTCCCTGATGCACTGAGCTCTTATCAAACTCCCATGGTCTGCCTAAGAGTAGATGGAAGACATCCATTGGCACTACATCACAGAGAACCTCATCCTTGTATACCTTCCCAATTGAAAAAGACACCAAACATTGCCTGTCTACCCTGACTTCATCTCCCTTGTTTAACCATCTCAGCTTCTAGGGTTGTGGATGGGGCTGAGTGTTCAAATTGAGTTTGCTTACCATCGTAACAGATGCTACGTTGGTGCTGCTTCCTGCATCAATGATCAAATTACACACGCTTCCTTGGATGGTGCACCTACTCCCTCCATCAATGACTCATGTGTGAATACTTCATGGTATTCGATGGTGTAAGGTTGAATGAGTTGGCTAGAAATTCTTATCCCATTAGTGATTTAATCTTTTGAACTTAGGAGTTTATTGTGTTTTTGTAGATCATGTTTATGAAAGGTCTAATTGGTGTAAATGAGAAGCTTTGAATGATATCTTGAGGTGCGAAATACATTTGATGCTAAGTGACTTCTTGTGGCTTCCTAGTGTGTGTTTTTGGGTTATAGGCTTGGTGGAAAAGTATTGGGCTATAATTCTTGGATTCAAAGCTATGATCTTATTTTATGGTATCGGAGAGTCGTGTGAGTTGATCATGTGTTATGGTAGGCTAAACCTTGTAACTCAAGGATTAATTATGGGGTAAAGTCCAATGTTGTGGATTTGATGGAAATACATTGGGTCTTAATGCTGACAATTAATTGGGTTCAATGCATGGGTTTAAGTGAGCTCGTGGAATGCATGAGTTAAAAAGTACCTAGTGTAGAGAAATCTTTGTTTAACCTTGGATTTTAGAAACCTTTGAAGTAGTGGTGAATATCTGAGTTAAAATATTATCATTATTCTTGAGTTGTAATTTCGCTATTTGGGAGTTCGTGATATGATGGATGATTTGGGATATGGTAGGTATGTACTTTATCTAGATGCCTTGTAGTAGGTGGTTCCTTCGGAAAGACTTTCATTAGAGAGGTGCAGTGTAAACTCACAGAGAATGCAATAATGCAATCCTAAGTTAAGACTGTCCTTAAAATTAGTAAATGATTTAATCAAATTCTGAAAGTTTGCAAGATAGATCTTAAGAGTGTTAGGAAGGACTTTTTATAGTTTCAAGAATTATAGGACTGATTTTCTATTTTTTATAAAAATGAATACTCAAACTGACAGTACTTGGGGCTGTTTGAGACAGACTGAAACAAACATGAAATGGACAAGGATATAACTATGTTATTTACTGCCACAACTAAACACAGGAAGACAACTAAATAGTTTAACAATTTTAAGCCTCAAACCCACAGATAATCACAGGATAAAAGGATTAGACTCAACAACACAACTAATACAACTCATAGATAATGCACATAACTGAACTAGAGATGCTAACAGGTTCTAATCCATTAACCAGAGCTTGAGCACGGGTTAATAATGACGCCTGGTTCAAAATATAGACAATGCACAAGTTTGAGAGGTTGAGAATTGATTCCGAAAGGGTTTTATTTTCATTCAAGCTTAATCTGCTTGGTTACATTCAAACAGCATGTTATATAGACATTACAAAAGGTTGTGGACCTTAGGATGTAAATCTCATCCAAGGGCCAACAATAACTCACAACTACTAACTTAACTACTTTAAAAAAGTCTCCTAATAAGGGCGAGCTTAACAGCTCTCAAGGATAGATAATAAAGCCGGAAAGAAACAGACTGATCAAAAGCACGAAAAGTGATTTTGTAGTTTTCTTGCAATGGACAATCTTCAGTTTGTCTTCATATCTAATTGCCTGGTTTCTTTGCTTGTTCTTAGGACTCCTCAAGGCTTTATTTGTGATCATATAAGTCTCCCTCAACATGTTGATAGTTATCTAAACAAAAGAAGAGCCTCAAATGGATTTAAATTGGATAATTCACCATGTTGAACTCCTTCTGGACTTGAACTTGAATGGCATTTTTCATGTACTTACGTTGGACCTTTGGAAAACTTATGAAGGACAATTTTGTATTACATAGGGTGTCCTTGACAGTGGGCCAAGGGGGGGGGGGGGGGGGGTTGGAGGCTTGACCTGGTGTATCTCTTAGCAGGTTGAAAGATGACTGTTGTAGACTAATCATTATTCAGTTGGACTGTATTTTGGACACTGGCATGAGATAGGGCTGTTGGAGTAAGTGTCCTCCACAATAGTGAATTTATATAATAAATCTCATTTGGAATATACGTGACATGATTAGTATATTCTGATACTCCACGTCAGTTGATTAACGTAAATCGGTAACGCTCGGCTGACTAGAGTTTGACGTTATTTTCGTATGACGGCGGTGATCAACTGATCTCTTTAGGTCACACCTATAGGATGAGACCCAAATAGAATACTAATTATTTGTATACGATACAGTTTAATTAGGGCATTACATATATTTGATATGTATGTTTAGCTACGAGAGTTATTTATTGGAAATTGAGTTAGGAACTCATTCCACTTAAGTTTATTAGTCAATTATACGATAACTGACTGAATAAATTTTACGTCCTATTTTAATTTGATTAAATAAGATTTAATTTAGTGATTAATCGTTGATTCATTAAATTAGTTGAGGTAATGCATATATTTTGAGATAGAGGTAATTAGTTAATTATATTTACAAGGAGTTGTAAAATAAATTAACTGGGCATTGTGGGGATCCATTATATATTGATATAATGGTAAAATATCACTTAAAAGTTAAGTGTATATTGATTATTAATTTGAGTCATATAATTGTTTTATGATCAAAGTAACACTTAATTATACAAGATAATTAAGCATATGATTATAAGTATTTGTGGGACAAATATCAAAAATCAAAATAGACCACATTTCACTTGTGGAGGCCGGATATAGTGCTAGTGGAGATCAATGATGATTGTTCTCATCTAATCCTACACTCCACCTTATGTTATGACATGTATGACACATGATCATTATCATTATACAATCCCATACACTACCATTATGCATGTGAATAAAATAAGAATAAAATAACCCATTTTGGGGCTAGAGGGTGCCGTCCAAAAGGCCATTAAATAGTACAAAAGTTGTTCAATTTTTCCTCATCATTCTTATGCTTATTTTCTTCTTCTTTCTAAAACCTCCAACATCTCTCTAAACTCACATGAAAACTAATATTCATGTCATATTACTAGTGTAGTAATACAATAATATTAGTAGTATTAATTCTTACTTATTATCTAGTTAATAATAAGCTAAGATTATTTGGGTTTAATCTTGGGTGCAACAAGAAGGAGACCTTCTACTTTGGAGGTTTTTTTATGGAGGATCATCCACTAATTACATGCTCAAGAACAATAAGAAGGAGTTCTTATTGTGCCCCTATTAACCAAAAAATCCCAATGTAAGGATGTTTTCGTCTTATATTTTCTTTTATACTTTTATATTTGCATGCATTGTGACACCCTCAAATTTGCGGAAAGAAAAAAAAATAATTTAAATAGATAAACAAAGGTGTCATAATAAAAGGAAAATAATATTATACATAAGAATTGTACAAGGCGGAAGACATATCTCCCGTATAAATACTGAAATAAAAGAGTGTATAATAATATACAATCTAAGAACCGAATATAGGTCCAAGGTAAATACTTCACTCGCTAGCTCGTCAATGTACCCAATGTATGCATCACCACCTGTTCGACCGCATTAAATATAAACACGGAAGCCACCGTCAGTGGGGAGTAACTCCGAGTTCTCCCAGCCACGAAATGTCGAGTTTAATGAAACATGAATAACATAAAAGCAATGTATAT